>WBNH01004430.1:278542-390646 GCA_013401255.1 Urocolius indicus | reverse complement strand
CCCCCCCCCCCCCCCCCCACGCACACACCTTTGGGTTTTATGCTTCTTCATAATCATCATTTTGCAATATAATGTCAGAATGAAGCACAAAAGAGATTTTTTTTTTCCCCCAACAATTGGAATTGCCATGGCAACACCCCAGATCTCAGATAAAGTTTGGTCCTGTACCGATAGTCACATTAGCATTTGTTTTTGTGCTAGGCGCAGTGCTGCGTGTGAAAAGCACTTTGGTCTCTCTAGTTAAGTGTAAGAAAGTGTAATTTGATTATTTCATAAATGTGAATTACAAGGTTTCGACGGCGCCATAGAAAGCTCCATCCTGAACATCACAGCTTTTTGCAAGGACACAAATGATCAGAGGAAAATGGGGACCAGCTATCAATGCTAGGAGCGGCGGCTCGCATCTCTAAGTCTCGGTTATGCTGCATTTGAACAACTGACCACTGTCCCCTTTCCAGCAGCTCTTAACTTCCCCAAACATGTTAATCTTCAGTCTTTGTATTGGCATGTATATATAAAGAAACAGATGAAATTAAGTGATGCCTTTAAGCTACTGAAAAATCAAAAGGAGACAATTTTCCCCAGACATCTTGATGAGGATAATTTCCTTCCACTAATGCAAAGAATCAGCTGAAGGTAAACAGGAACATTTCTCTTCTGACACTCCAACCCCCCCATCTAAACTGTAAGGAAATCAAAACGCTTTACATCACAAATATGATCATCTGGCAAGTCTACACATCCATAGAGCACGTGCAGGTAAATGTCTTTAGGATGTGTTCTGGAGGTTTGTATCCTGTAACTGTGCTGTGTGAGCTTGTAGAACAACCCATCAGAAACACAATACAGAGGGAGAATACGTGACCACTCAAGCTGAAACCTGATTCCTTCCCAAGCAGAAAACAAAACCAGAATATACTTTCTATCACAGTGGCACACAGTTCAGGTTTCAATTACTGATTTTCTCAAGTAGTGTAGAGACAAAGGCTTTGTTTTAAAAAAGAAATCATAATTTAAAGTGCTGGGAATAGCTACGAGACAGCCATAATTGTTCCCAAAGAAACTGGCTAATAAATAGAGTGACAAAGTACTTACTATGAATTTTAACAGTTCTGATGACAAAATAAATAGCACAGAATGCAAGATGAGCCTGAATCACTACTGGAAAAAGAAGAGATTTCAGGGAGATTTGATTATCCATCACTGGGCAAATGTCATGAACCACACACACACAGCAATCCAAACGTGTGGTCTGCATACACTCAAGCAGGTACCACAAACCCTGTGACAAATGCAATGAAGAATATAATAGGCAATGTTTCCAGCTGGAGAGGGAGGGACTCAAATGCAAGACTGGTGTCTCCTTGCTCTTTAAGAGACAGATGGCTGAACAGCACTGGCTAGGAAAGGACCTTCCAAATGCCTGACGTTAGACGGGGTAGTCACGGCTGTCGCTGGAAAGATCCTAAACTCTGACATTTTAGCAACACACAGGGCCCATTTGAAATACATGCTGGTGTTTGCAGTGCTACTGTTCCCTGTGCATGCTATGAATACAACTCCAAGGGCCCAGGATGACAAGTTTAGCTCCTCAAACGAAAAACAAACAAAAAAGAGAGGACAAGCTGCAAAGCTCAACGAAGGGCAAAAGGAGCTGATGACCAACACCAAACCACTAAAACATGACAAGAAAGAAGCCCAGGGCCACAGACTGTCACAGGGCTCAGCTTCCAAGCACCCAGCAGAACTTTAAGTCCCTCTTTCCCTGCACCAAGAGGCATTCATTGCCCTTTACCGAGAACCTCAGGGCCTTGACACGCTGGCATCCCACCTGTGACACACAGACACATGGAGTTAGGCCAGGAATCGTCAACCACTGCTGCGACCAACAGCCTCATCATCTGCAAAGCCCTTGGCACAGACGTCCTGCACGTCCCCACTGGGGTCCTCAGAAGCCAGCAACATGTGCTGCATCAGAAACAACTTAAATGAGATTAATTTTTAGTATTTACTGGTGGATATTAGGAAAAAAGAAGAGACTTGTTGCTACAGTTCTTCCATATGGTGTAACTTTCTGTTCTGCAGAGCAGGCTGCGAGCTTTACGATGCAGCAACCTCTGTTGGGGTTCAGCCTTGCTTTAATGCGATATTCTTCATTAAGAGACCTTTCTATTAGAAAAGGCAAAGCATGGCTGTTAAAGCAGAACGTCTTCCACTCTCCAGTCTCTTACTTTGTATGGGAAATACCTGGGATCTCCTTGAAGACAGAGGCATACTCTGAATCCTCTTCTCCAGATCTCACACTGTTAGGCATGAGTTATTATTCCCTGTGATGTGAGGCAATAAATGAGTTGAGTTGTGAAAACTCAGTACTTAGGAGATTATAAACCATACCAGAAAACTGGGAGGGAGTTGGGAAGAAAAGGCAGACAGAAGTGAGGCTGCACCACTGAGTGTCTGAGGGGTGGGTTTTTTTAACATCTTTCTTTGCTGCCCTACAATTTCTCTAGTAGCTCCTCTTTGAAGGGAATAATATTTAAGTAGCTGTGTCACTGGTAGCTCTGTCTGCAGCCATGCAGTTGTGTTTTAATTACGCAGTGTTGTGTTTTAATAGCCATTTGAAAGCGTTATTGCAATATCTCAGTGCACGTGACGATGACTCTTGTACCAGTAACTAAAGATGTAGTCCCCAGGAAGTGCCATTTATTTCAGTGAAGTACAGCTGCACCAGAGGAAAACGCCTGGGGCACCCGCAGCAGCAATAGGAGAGCAGAGGGAAGCAATGGCTTCTGGCTGATTTGAAAGAGGGAAACACATCTTTTAAAGTATTTATTTGCAAACACCTTGCACAACCACAGACGTTTCTAGAGGAGCCTCCCGTTTGCTTTATTCCTCAATTTATTTTTTCTTTAGGTGTTTTGATGGTTTTCCTGATCTTCTCCTTTGCAAATAAACCTATTCCTTGCAAAAAAAAAAAAAGAGTCTAGCAGCTCTTTCTTTAGTATCCAGCGTGCCCACACATGGAGGTTACACACTGAAAAACATATGGCCCTTTTCAACTCGTGCTTGTGCTCTAATGGAGGAGAAGCAGCAAGTCTGAGATGTCTTGCTTCTGCTCGGTTTTCCATTTAAAAAAACAAAAGACATTACTGAAATGACAACTGGAAACTGTAGTTTCTGAAAACCATTCCAATGAGGTTTGCAACAGCCGCTCTAAATAGTTAATTGTATCAGTAGAGAAGCACAAAAAGGATAAACGTAAAATTAGACCCAATTCCAAACCCCTCACCTTTTCCTAAAAATCTGCATTACGTTTGTGATGACTCCAAATTTCTACTTGCTCACGCTGTCACAGTTGTGTGTTGTGATCTGGAATAGCTTACTTAATATTATCTGCTGTTTCTCTCCTCCCTTCTTTAGCTGTCTAATTTATACAGTGAAACACCAGGACAGACTATAACACCCTGCTGTCGACAACAGCACACAGAAAAACGAGGCACGATCTTTTACATGCAGGATTCATTAGAACACTGGCACTGGGAATGCTTTGCTCTTTTACAATGCAGATAAGAGCATCTCTAGTTATGGAGGTTACGTGTACACGTTGTCACAGAAGCACATCTAAGGACAAGCAAATAGATGAAAAGAGTCCAGAAGAACCTGGATGGCGACTGAATTTCCTGGGGTAACAATCTGGCCGTGAGGGACACTTTCTGCACGGTGCATAAAGGAGAACAAGATGTATTCATTCCCCTTGCTCAAACATGCACCTTTCCAGTGTGTGCAGTTTCAGGGATTACACAAGAAATTTGGATGCTGGAGTTTACCTAAACGCCACAAATCCCCGAGATGCACTTTCCTCTTGGGTGTTTCTTGGGGGGGTTTTTGTTTGTCTTTATCCGACTTAAAATTTTTTAATTTCCTTTTTGTGATCTCAAGAGATTAAAGTCCAAACCACCTAGCTCTATCACTGGCAAAATAAGTCATATGACATCCTCAATTTTTAGAGTCATTAGCTATCTGCAGACATCATCTTAAGCAGTGGAGTTAAAAAAAAAAACTGAAGAGAAAAAGACAGAATATATCTGAGGGTAAAAAGCCTTTGTGGGTGTTGATGGAAGTATATGGAAGAAACCAGCAAGAACAGTGGATAATGGAAGATTGCTAGTGCAGGTAGTGGGCTTATCTATATGACAAATTGATGAAGAATGAGGAGGAAAACTATGTTGATTTAATGCTGGCAATTTGAAGCATAGGCTGCACAGCTGTTTCAGACAGAAATACCAAGATAAATTCAGAAGCAACCCCTGCTCTGACAGATTAATAAAATACCAGGAATTATTTGAGCTTCTTAGAGGAAAGGATCACTAAAGAGCCCTTCAAATACCCAAGATATTGCACATAAGAATAAAAGAACAGCTCATCCAGCCCTTGCCTGCCTGTTATCAAGAACATGCTTTAAACTGATAGCTGAGCTTTCCTAGCAGACGTGAAAAAATACATATTAGAAGTGAAAAAGTAAAGAATAAAGTGAACACCTGCTATTGATACCATTTTAGAAGAAAACCTGTCAGTGGTAGAGCCTTCAAACAGAACACCTAAGAAAAGCTTAACTAAAATAAGAAAAATACACCGTGCAAGGTTTTCTGTTTCAACTTACGCTCCTTCAACTCCGTACTAGCAATAGCAACGTTTACCCAGGCACATGTAAACGGGAAACCTGGGCTTTTGGCACTTCAAAAATAAGACAAAGTGACTGTGTGTAAACATTTTCACCACTGCTTTAAACATCCCTGTGTATGCTGAGCCCTCTGTTCTCTGATTAAATATGAGAGAGATCATTTCCCTCATTCTGCCAGGTGTTTCATACATGGTCTGCACGCTCACTGCTAACAATGGCATTAGAAAATATATTATAGCCCATTTTACTAAACAGCCAGCCATGATTCGCGGCTGTATTTCTGAGAGAAAGTTTGATTTACCAGCATTTTTGTCCCATTCCAGACAATCCAGCAGTCTCAGAAAGGCTACACTGCCTCAGCAGCTTTCCACTGCTCTGCTCCAGAACCCTCTGGAAAAATAATGTGGATTCATTTACAGTCCAAAAGATCAGAGCTGAGAGTTAGTCCTTGGCTGGGAGAAAAGCTCACTTAGGAAGTGGTAAGACTGTAGGGTAGCAGTAAAAAAAGGTCAATGTAAAAAAAAAAAGCAGCAGGATAGTTTTGGTATCCCTCCTCTCCTCCCCAGAGAAGGGAATACTTACTTGTAATACTTCAGCGTGGTAGCTCACTAATGAAATCTCCACAGAAAGGTAGGACTTGCTTGTCTTCCCAGGGGTTACTGCAACGTGAAGTGAAAACATGTCAGCCTGCCAAGAAATACCAATGGTGGGGAACAATTCTAGTGGAGGTGACACAGTCACCCCTGGAACAATATGAGCTCTTCTGATGAGTGTATCTGAACTCCATTCCTCCAAGAGATGCCAGGCATTACCAATAATTTGACAGTTAATTTGGGGAAAACTCAAGGATTAAACAAGTTACTCTGAGCAACTTCTACAGCCATGGCTTATTTTATCAGCATTGGCTAAACTTATTATTCATTGCACGGTGCTCTTCCAGCACCGGTTTTAACAGTAAAAGCACTCTAAGCACTGATTTTAATGTTAAAATTACCTGTGTCGTAAAACTGCCCCCCACTACCTTCCAATTCTGTGAAGAATTGTTCAAACCTCAGTGCAATGGACAGTTTCAAAGGGTGGGGAACAGCACACGTCACAAAATGTAAGTGCCTTGCTCTCTGGTATTTGAATTGAGTCTATTTTTCTCCCAGTCCCTGCAGATGTAGTACAGAAAACGTGGTATTTAAGATGCTTTTTATCAAGCTGTTGGTTCTGGTGGACAAGAAGGAAATTCCTCTATTAAGGAACCTATAGGGAAAGGTCTGTTGCAGTTTTTTCACCTTACTTATTTCATCAATGCTTAAATACAGTTTAGAAAGAAATACAGATTGTCCAAACAGATTGCAATTTACAAATTAATTCATGCTTGGTGCTAACAGGAGCTGTAAAGTACTCACCTTTCAGGGCAAAACTAGAGAATCATCTAGCAGACTTGATTCGTATGGGGAAAATCTTCGTAGACTCAAGTGTCTTCTTCACAGTCTCTCAAGTAGAAAGTTCCAATGGTTTGAAAGGAAGGATTCCTCTTCAAATTTATTCTAAGCCTCACGGTCAGACTGATGCACCTATAAGCAACTGGATCATTTTTCCATCTCCCTAATGCCCATCATGAATTTGCTGTCATACAGTATCAGAGAGTTCACAGGCTCTTTCTGGTCAGGAACCTGTTGATGGCCATCCTTCACTACATCAAGGTGCTTGTGTTTCACTTATATCTCAGTTGCAATGATTTGTGTTTTAACACCTGTGGACTCATTCCTATTAGGCAACTTCCATTCCCCACCCGAGTCAGCAGCAGCATTTCTAACAAAGACAGAACAAAGCATTTTCTGATCTTCAGGGTCACACATTTTATCTCTGAACCCATTCTTCTTACGGGTCTGTTTCTGAAACTGCTTGCTTAAGGCTGGGTAATTTTATCATGTTTAATATCCAGTGCAAGGTCCAGGTCTGCTTGTGTTTTGCTCAATTCCCCTTATTCCTATGCTTCTTTACCTCTTTTGCATAGATTTCTTTGCTTCTCAGTCCTTTCTGCAATCTTTCTGCTCGTTTATCGTTAATTACACGTCTTTTCAGCCAGTTATACTCTTTCTACACCCTATCCTTCTCTGTTCTGGAGATTCATTCCAGATGGTTTTCAAACTTTTGAGTAAGAAAGTTCCAGACCTCCTCCACATTTGAGTTTCTGAGCTGATTTAATAGATTGATTTAATTATTCCCATCTGTAAATAAGGAGCTTTGAAATCCTCAGTTACACACCTGTTTGTTTTACTCTTGTCACTTAATTTTATCTGAATCACACATCAGACGTTCTTCAACCAGCTCATCTACAATATCTTCATTACTTAAATGAAACCTTACAGTTGGCTTTTTATCGATGAAGTGAAAAAGCTGTCAGCTACTACAAGCAGAAATAACCAGTATTATTAGCATTTGTTCTCCAAGCCATACTGAAGAAGTTAAATACTTCCATATGTGGGGCTGCCCACCCATATGGCCACAACTCCTGGTTGTACTTCAAGCTTTAACCACGCACAAAATGTTAAAAGCATAAAAATGCTTGGAAAAGATCCCTTTTAGTAACAAAATTCAACTCTGCAATACTCTACAGACTCACGAAATTAATAGAATTTGTCTGTCCTTCCCTAATTTTGACGAGCTTTGATTCAAACAGCAGAGCTACGCTCGTGCTGCTGCTTTCTTTGATCTGCCTTGGAACGTGCAGCTCTCTTTTTTCAATTACCACACCCCCTCCCCACCTGTTTTTCCACTACATTCTTGCAGCCCTTCTAACACCCCAAATCTTCCTGGTCCATATCATTATATTTGCATACAAACATCTTAATCTTTCCCAACCATCAATTTTTTGCCAGGACTAATCAATATCCTTCTGCTGATCATAGCACTGAACTGTAATCCTGCAGAACTGCTCTGGCCAGAGGTAAGTCAGGCAGTCCAAAAATCTCTCAGCCTTACCCCTCAGTTCTCATTTTCAGACTCATTTTACCAATTATGCCAATCTCAGTCCCCAGAGGCAGATTGCCAATGCCATTTCCTTATTTTCAGCTTCCTCGGTCTGAGGCAGTACGTATCATGATTTATCTTTGATCAATTGTGAGATGACTTGTATCTATTCCACTCTGCATTTCGGATACCTAAAAATTGACTGATTCATTTGCAAATGGGTATAATTTTGTTTTAAGGCCATTAGCATTTCAGGCTGTACTTTTCTTGGAGACACATTCCTTCAGCTTCTGTCCTGATCTGTACACCACTTGCTTTTTTTGTACTATAAAAACAATGATGAGGAAAAAAAGTGCTTTATTAACTATATCTTACTTTAAAATAAGCTCTGTAACTTTTTTTCCATCTGGGTGTAAGTTCATAGCTACTATGTTTGCTCTTACTGTTTCCTTTAGCCCCCTTTCCTCACATCTATCAGGCATGTATTTGTGTTCAGGTGTGCCTGTAACGTGAAAGATAAAGTGAAAAGGCATCCACACACCTGCAGCACGTTTTCATGGGAACCTTAGGCCAGTTTCTCTGTTGCTTTGTGAGTAGTTTGCACTGGTTCTGTTAGAGCACGGGAATCGTGAATCTTCTTGGGGAATGCTCCTAAAGCTCTCAACAGGTGCAATAGATACCAGAGGAGATTTGCTCCAACCTACCCAACAATGCTTCTCAAGCAGAGAGGATAGCTGGAGGCAAGAATGGCTTTCCTGGGCTCTAGCACTATACCCAAACCAGCCGTGTTGCCTTACCAGCACAGGGCTTCAGCTAGAAACCACACAACCTATGGGGAATTAGATATCTTTGGCAGAGTGGGAAGCAAATCAACGTCTCCTGCATCTTCTATCATTCCTCCTGGCGGGCTGATTTTTGCTTTCTGAAACGCAGAGATGCAAACTCACCTGAAGGCACTTCTTAGCTGTTCCCACTGGCTAAAGACCTGAAGTAATCCCCAGTTGATTCAAAACCACTGAGATCCTTTCCTCTACACTGAGCTACTGAACCCAGCATCAGCAGAGCTTGCTCATCTAAGAGGTAGCCTAAGAGAAGGGTTAAATTGGAGTTTCCTCTTGGCCAAAGCCACAGGTGCTCTTGGAGATGTTGTACACGAAGAGAGCACTCTCTGCCAGTTATTCTCTGTCCATTACTGTTTTCCTCATGTACATGACATAAGGATGAGAAAGGTCACCATCCTAAAATTGTAGCCTTTTCCTTAGTTTCATATCAAGTTCAGAAATGTGAACAACTTGGGAATAAAAACCATTAAGTCAATTTAAAGAAGAATTCCTACAGAAATCCCCATCAACTGGCCACAGGCTGCAAAGTGCAATCCAGCACATAGGCACTTGCTGTCTTTGGTGATACGACATAGAAAACCCCGTATTGCTCTGTCAAGGCTTCGTAAGTTCAGAAAAGCCAAAACCAGCATCCAGCTTTGCTTCACAGATCAGGGAAGCACAGTTACATGCTTAAAGCAGAAGGAACTGACCTCTCTGATTTCCAAACGTTCCCAGCGTGGAGCAGGTGAAGTGTAAATATCGTATTACACATCTCTCCAGTTCTCCTACAGCCCTTCCATTTTCTTAGCCTACAGCATCCTTCTAAGCAATTGCTAACAGAAAGATGAATAAAGAAGAGAAATTCAATGTATCTAAGCTTTCATCTGATCTGACAGGGATTTAATTCCTAGGAGCTGGGGAGGTACATCTACTCTTCCCCGCAGTTTCATCTTGCCTAACAACTTTTCACTTTCTCTGAGTGGAAAAGAAGTGCCAGTGCTGCCTAACTACAGAGCTGTCTGGAACTCACTGGAACACATTATCTCAGTGCCACAGTCCATCCACAAACCTCGCTTTAAACACAAGTTCTCTTGCAAGTACATTGGCTCAATATCTTAAGTGCTCTGCTATCATGTCATCCTTAAGTGCAAGGCTAGCTGAATAAAATAGTGTCCTAATTAGTCCCACTGCTTCCCTTCTGAGATACAGACCAAAACAAAGCTAGTAATAGTTATTTAATAAGAGAAAACTGAGGGAGCAAATGACTGCTTGTGCTGCTCCTGTGAATCAGTTCTGTTCCCTTCCTTCCCTGTCTGATCTAGAGCTCTTGCAGCTGCAGCCTGACCATACCAAGGTCGCTCTGTGTCCTGGGTTGCATCTTGGCATGAATATATTGTTTCCTTTATAAATCCATCTCTGCTCTTTGGGGGGGGGGTTATGCACCTCTTTAACGGATTTTGAGCTATTTAGCAACTTTATAGCAAATACTGCAAGGAGAAGAATATTCTTCTGTTGGACCAACTGCCAAGTTTTCACACAAGGGCATTTCCACATATTAATATTTGATAAGGAAACTACGTTAAAATGCTGTAAACACAGCTGTTTCCATTCCAGGATTGATGTCTTCTACGTTGGGCAAGATCAATGCTCATGAAGCACTCAAATATTACTCTTTCGTATCTTTTACTTATTCATAAGCTTGCTTCCCTGTCTAATCACATTGCCTGACAACATACATTGGGTTTGGGTCACTTTTGAGTCTCACCCGCTTCCACATTTGTAAAACAACATCCGTTATTACCTGACATGCATCATTAGTTTGCAAGGACTCACCAACAGCTCTTCATAAACTGAGAGCAGCCTTTGCCCAAGAGGGTGCAAAAAACTACCAGTTACAGCCTGTGTGAATGGCAAGACAGGCCTCCATGGAGTGCAGGCAGAATTTACACCCGAAAGCGCTGCCGTTCCGCTGTCGGGCTGGGTGCATTTCTTTCCAACTCTGCCAGACTGTAATTGTTTACTTAACCTGGCTATTGATTGCAGTTAGGCTGCTGGCTCGCTTCCTTCGCCTGCAATTCTCTTGTTGGCAGTTTCACGTACATCACTTAAAATTCTTCTCTGGAGCTGCATCCTTCACATCCTTCTTTCCTCTGGGTCATAAGCTACTATCCATGCCCATGCTTTTATTTCTGCATTATGATGGTGCAGGGGCAGTTTTTAATCAAGATTGACCTTGAACCTCTGTCCTTGACAATCAGCATTGCAGAGAGTTTTATGGAAGAGAAGAGCTCGGTGACACAAGTGAGATTCTCCCACGAGTGAGCACAGTGTGAGGTTCTGGGGCAGCAGAGCTGTAGAACGAATTTTCCACGTGTTTTATGAACGACTATGTACATACCATTTTCTATCAGTAAGTACTGAAGTGTTAATTAGGTCCCAGGTAGATCCAAATTTTATGTCAATAGATCAGGTGTCAGTTTGAGGACCGAAAAAACCCTTTCATATAAAAACTTTCTTAATAGTCATCCTGGTAACAAATTAAAGGCAAGAAGCACACAGAGTTTCTGCCTAAAAACAAAATTACAATATCTATTAATACATCCTGAACTTGGGGGGGGGTTAATTCAAGCACAATGTTTAAGCAGGCTCACCTGCCTGTCAGCTCCCTTGGGTCAAGTTTCTTAGGGTCACGGAAGGTGTGTGTGAACAGTGAGAGATTGCTAAATCCTTATAAAGCAATTCTGCAAAGGCTAATAATCCTCACAACAATGGCAAGCTGTGCCTAAAAGGTAAAACGCCGATTACAGGTTTGCAAAGTATTTTCAGAGCCTGTGCATTACACAGCAACACCTGAAATACATGATTCTAAAGAGACATCTGTAAATGAGTAACATTCGCATCATGCCTTGTCATTTCTTTTCAATTATTTAACAAACACAGACCACTTATTTAACAAACATGGACCAATTATTTAATAAACGCGGGCCAATTATTTAACAAACATGGACCAATTATTTATTAAACTTGGGACAATTATTTAACAAACATGGACCAATTATTTATTAAACTTGGGACAATTATTTAACAAACATGGACCAATTATTTATTAAACTTGGGACAATTATTTAACAAACATGGACCAATTATTTAATAAACTTGGGACAATTATTTAACAAACATGGATCCTACCTGGGCATTTATAAACACATTAACTGCAGTCCAGTATTCATCCCTTTCCCTACAGTTCAGAGTTCCCAAACTGGGTGTCAGGAAAATGTAAACTAGAAAGAACTCAGATCCATGTATCAAATTAATTCAACCAGCCTTTAAAGGTATGTTAAATATTAATATATGACTTGCATACTTTTGGACTAGGAGATACTCTAACGTTTGGTGCCATGAAGTACAGATTGCTAAATACACTATTCATCAAAAAACAAACCCAGCAGCAATTATGTGGAAACATGAAAGCATCCCTTCAGCAGAAGGGACAATGCCAGATTAGAACAGATGGACTCTATCTGACAACAGTGCAAAGTATTAAAAAAAAAAAAAAAAATCAATCAATGCCTTCACATGCAATGAAGCCTGGCAACTGGGTTTAGATATTGCAAAAACTGTGAAACTCAATAAGGCTTCACCTGGAATATTTTCGTGTCTAAAATTTGGCAGAGTCACATAACTTCAAAGGATAGCGAGTCTCTAGATATTGATCAGGGCTTTGTACGTCTACAATGTCATAAAAATGATCTGCAGCTCTAAAAGAAATAACATGATTATGAGTACCCTACGTTGTAATTTCCTCTGGGCAGCCAGAAAGCAAAGACGGTCTGATAGCCTCTGAACAAAATAAGCTTGGAGGATATCCACTGTCTGACAGATAAATCAAGTTACAATATTCCAATTAAAGCACCTTCCAAACCTAAACTAGCAGCAACAAAAATTACAGTAGAGCTCAACAGTTACCTTTCAACCAAAACACAAGGGGCAGCTGAAAAGCTAAGCAGCTCCCAGCCTACCCGAGGGGTTTCATGCTACAGCTCTTTTGCCAGTTCGTGCACAGAACACAAATAGTTAACCTCATTCCCAGCCATTATATGGAGCTTACTATAAAGCTTGCTCTAATAAATGGTATGATATGAAGGTCAGCCCTTAATTCAGCATCAAAATATCTTCTGGGTGTAAACATAATGACTTCTGCTTACCCAGTACACGGCCCTGACAAGAATGCTACTTGACAATGCATTTCAGACCCAGAAAAGTGTTCTCATTTGCATCAAGGTGCTGAATGTCAGCACATCCCCTAATAGGCTTCTTACTTGCACTGCAGCGGTGGAACGGAGTAAAACACCACGAGCCCTCCACTGCCTGGCCAAGGAGACAGTGAAATAAAGCAAGATTTAATCCTGTCCATATCGCTGTGCGCTCGGTGAAACTCGACAAGGCAACATTAACTATTCCAAGTGGTATTGTGGGCTAAAGGGATCACATGCAGCCTGCACACGAGAGCACAGCAACAGCTTGGTTCTGCTTCGCTGTTTGGAAATTTAATTTGTTCAAGAAAAAGCAACACTGGGAGGGATTACCAGCGAGGATCAGCACTCTCACCAAAGAAACAGGGAAAACGCAAGGAGGAATAATACTGACCTTTTTGCAATACAAACTAGCTTTCTGGGCTTAAGTGAATAAATAAAAGTTGGAGGCAATTTCAGCTCAGCCTGGGCGTGTGTGAAGACTCCACCTGGTGCTCCCGGGAAGGTTGAACATTTCACAAGGACTGTAGAGGTATTTAGAAAACACGTTTTTACAAAACGTTAACTTTTGTGCAGCAAAATCTTGTCAGGTATTGTCTCAGTGCAATAGCTGCTTTGTAATTAGTTGGGACAATAACATTCATGGCATAAAACCACCTGACATACTGACCCTCAGTTATTGCCAAGAGCTAAGTTCACAGGCTCAGAGAATCACAGGAGGAGGGTATCTGTGGTTAAATGTGTGAATCCCAGGTGCCTGGGAAACACAGAGCCTGTTGGCAGATGTGTGCACACACACACATTACAATGAAAAATCACTGAGATCTACAGCAATGCACCTTTGAAATAACACCAAAAGAGAAACATGTAAATCCCCTCTGCTAAGCGTAGCTCCATATTTATGCCACCTGCACTATCTCTGAACGTTACAGTTATTCAGCTGCTTCAAGCAGCCTGTGGTCCTGCAGCAGAAAATGAACAACAAATTGTTGAGCCTGTTAAAAGCTGGTTTTGCTAAATTCTGCATGGGGAGAGGTTCTGGCAATCCCACTGGGGCTTGGCATGGGACAGAAGCTGTCCTGGGCCCTTTCAGATTAAGGACAAGTAGGGTAAGGGTGGGGAGGGCAGGAGAAGGTGATGGCAGAATGTCTCCTGTGTTTTTCTGACATGGGGCCCTGTGATGATTAAAAGTTCAAATACCAAATGCAATGCATGTTTTCCTGGAGAGGACAATGAGTACCTTTCCTCTCAGACTGGTACTGCAAATACAAAGCACAGGAAGGTAAGTACTGCCAGCAAGGAATCTAAAAATATGTCTTGTTAAGCTTGATTAATGAGCTAATAACAAGCTATAATAAGAAAAAGTCCAATTAAAACATCTTGTGAGATTTCTCTCAACCAGAAATAAAGAACCCAAGAGAATGGTAAAACTTTGAAAAATTAGCATGATCCAGACGACAGCCTCAGCATCCCAGCCTACAGTACATCAGTTTTATACTTGCTTTGACTGGCTGTCCTTTATTTATCATCTCTGATGTGTGCTGTCTGGAATTCTGATCCTCAACGGCTTTTATTTTGTTATTGCCTCACAAGCATAACAGCTGAATTTAAATACAGACCTATTGAAGACTCAGGCATTATACGGGTTGGAGGTACTTATTCTACTCAGAACACCTGAATGCCTCTGGCAGACACGTGGCACTTAGAGATGGTGGAATAAAGACAAACCCAAGGGAAACAAAACTCACCCATCACCTACACAAGGTCAGAAAGTAAACTAGTTACACTTGTGTTATCACTGATGTGCAACGGGCAGAGTGGAAAGAGCAGAAAATTTATATTCTGACATTCCCTTTTCATCAGTACCTGGCACCTGAGAGTAACCAGAGGATACAGGAGCAGCGAGGGCTGAAAGGGAGGGTAAAGGCTACAGTGGTGGGCAGCAGCACCGAGCTGGGGCACAGCAAACGGCAGCGGGGCAGCGACCGGCTACGCCGAGGATCTCAGACCAGGCACCCCTCCCCTCGTCACCTGAATTACGGAAAGCGGCTGTTTTCGCTTAGTGGAGCAGCCCTCAGCAGCTCGGTGCGCATCCGAGGTGGTGGGGCAGGTCCCATCTCCCTCTGGCTGCTGGGAGCCGGGACGTGCCCGGCGCTCCTGGGCGTCCCCGACCCGCAGCGGGGTACACAGAAACCCAACACATGAGATCACCGTCTCATCACACTGGCACATTCCTTTTCTCTTTGCGCAGTTCAGTGAGTATTACCTGCTTATCTCGGTTGTGGTTTTTTTTTCCCCCCACGTGTAGCTCAAGGCTTCACTGCAAAGCGTGAAATACCCGCTGAAACTCAGCCGGAGGTGTCTGATGAACGAATGCTATTCAAAATACTTTTATTTGATTAGAGGGTTTGCCTTTTCTAATTCGACAGCAAGGGAACCGAAGTACACAAAGACGATGTTGATGCCTGTTTAAGCACCTGCCCAGGACTCTTGAAGCCGACGCTAACAACAAAGTTGCCACTGACTTCAGATGTCTCAGGTGATCTGTAAAGACGTGCCCTGTGCCACTCCGTGTTGGTCTCAGTGACGCGTCTGGTCTCACAGAGGCTCCCGCGTTCAGCACAGAATGTGATGTGGTGCCAACTCGTCCTCACAAGTAGATTTCTAACCCCAACACAACCTCTAGCCTCAATGTCAGAAAGCACAGCAGCCCCCACGACGAAGGACTAAGCACGTAAACCTCCGGCTACAACCGACGGCGGGACAGGCGCGCTTTCAGCCTTGCGGGGCCGTGGGGTGCCCCTTGCCCCGTGCACAGCGCGCTGCCCGTGCCGTGCCGTGCCGTGCCGTGCCGTGCCGTGCCGTGCCCCGCGGACGGCTTGACCGAGCGCGGCGAAGCGCGGCCCGACGCCCGGCCGCTGCCTCGGCAGCCCCGCGGATGGCCATAGCGGGGAGCTGCCGACGCGCAAACGTAGCCCCACGCCTCCGCCAAAGCGTCTGTGAGCAGCAGCCACCGCCTCTTCCCCCGCTCCCGGCCAACCTCCGCAGCCGCAGCCCCACAGCCCTTCCTCCCGCTTCCTCCCGCCCCGGCGAGACGAGACGGGGCGGCACGGCACGGCACGGCACGGCACAGCCCTCCAGCCGCTTCCAGTCCTGCGCACTGTGCGCGCCCCCCAGGCCGGGCCGGGCCGGGCTGCAGCCGGGGCTGGGGCTGGGGCTGGGGGCGGGCGGTCAGTTGCAGCCCCCCCGGGAAGCGGCTGCGTCGGGGCAGGATGGAGGCGGAGAGCCGGGTACCGGGGCCGCTGCTCCCCCCGCCTGCCTCCGGCGGCAGCGGCGGGGGAGGGACCCGAGCTGGGGCCGGAGCTGCCGTCCCCGTGGGTGCCCGGGAGCCTCTGCTCGCCGCCGCCACCACCGAGGTGCTGGCGCTGGACGACGAGGAGGACGACCTGGAGGTGTTCAGCAAGGTACGACCCGCGCCGGGGCCGGGACCGGGACCGGGCGGGCTGCAGCCGCTCCCTCGCTCGTTGGGACGGGACGGGACGGGACGGGACGGGGCAGCCCCGGGCGGCGGCGATCGTGGCCTCTGCCTCGCCTCTGCCCGCTGGCCCCGGCTGACAGGGAACGTCCCGTCCTGGTGTTTGCAGCTGCCGGAGGACGGGGCTGCCGAGCGCAGCTGCGGGCAGCCCGGCGGAGCCCCGGGTGACCTTGTGCTTGGGTACGAAAAGGGGATTTTGCATCTTGGAGGAGCCATGCAAGCTCTGACTGCTCCTACCATCCATTTGCAAAGTAATCTGGACTCGCTGTAACCGTATCATCACGTTTGCCATGTGGCATGTCGGTATCCTTTTCTCCAGGCTAAATGCTGACGTGCACTGGGAGATGGTTTTTTTTGCTTTAAATAAGAAAGATTATTTATGTTACAGTAAAAACAACCATTAACTGAAACAATCTCCCCAGGGACGTGGCAGTGTCCCCTTCACTGGAGGTTTTCAAGTGATTGGAAAGGGTGTTAGATGATCTCACCTAAGTTACCCTTTCCCACAAAAGGCTGGACCAGATGTTTTTTCCAGGTCCCTTCTAGCCCGGGCTGTTCCATGTTTCTATCTGTAAATTCAATGAACAGTCCCATTTAGTAATTGCAGTTGTGCTTAAATATAAATAAGGGTTTCCAAGCTTTGGGTAGAGATGAAGAGGAGTCAGGCACCTTCACGTAGGAGGCTGGAGAATCACAGCATCACAGTAACATCTGTATTTTGATGAAAGGAGTGTAACTGCAAACTCGAAAGCACAGAGTTAACTAGGTCCATGGATGCCATTGCTGCTTTTAATGGAACCAATGAAGTGTGCCGTGCCTACCACTATATAGCAGTTGGAATTGGTACTCAATTAAGATGACACTTACCTCTTATCTTCTGAGCCATTACAGATCCTGGATCTATTTGCCTTACCAAGGCATCATCTAAAGTGTAAGAACATACAGATAGAGGAAGTGGAAAATAATGATATGGGGGGGGGGTGGGGGTGCTGAGACCCTGCTCACCTTCTGAGGCTTCAGAATTGCTGCGTGACACTTGGGGAGAAACATTTCACCTGAGAGCGTGCCAAGGCATTGACCTGGTATCCTGTGACACAGCTCAGCTATTACAGGCTGGCATCTTCCTGGGCAACTCTGGTAAAGCATTTCATGGTGTGACGTGCATTTCACTTTATCCCACTTCCTGTTACCATGGAAAGAGTTCTGAGGTCGTTTTAGCACAGACAACTCCTGAGGCTGAGTTCTGAGTCTCACAAATACCATGTTTTCCACCTGCTTTCTTCCATTAGTTTCACAGTATCGAGTGCCACAAAACCTGTGCGGTTAATGTTTGCCTTCCTTGCCAGCTGATACACTGACCTGGCGTTGACAGAGGTGTCAGCACTTGGGTTAGTACCTGAAATCTTCAGCAGCTCTTCTTTCAGGCTGTTTTACAGTGTTTTTCTCCGTTTCATGATTACAGAAAGCTTAATGAATGGTATCTCTGGAGAAGACGTACGTGCCACTTCACAGTTGCATAGAGGAGATTTTTTCTTCCAAAACAAGCTGATAAAGAATTTTTGGCTGATTTATAAGTGACTTTTTTTGGCTAAGGAACTGTTCTGTCTTCCTGAATCTCTTTGCTTCTTTGAAAAACACTCCAACAAACAGTCCATTCTCTAACAAGACAAACTCTGTCACCACATCCTTTATCTCCAGTCCTGCTTTGGATCCCAGGCCTCAGACGACTGTTGGCTCTGGGTCCTTGCTGGGAGAGAGGGAGGGATGAGGTGTGGAGGCAACACTGAGTCAAGGATCTGTGCTCTAGGGAGGAGTGGTGTTTAGGCAACCCCCTGGGCGCCTCATATCTTCTACAAGTAGCTGCAGGCTCTGCTGTGTGCTAGGGCTGCTGTATCACTGTATCACTGCTTTCCTTCCCTTATTTGTTTTGGAGTCTTACAGAACCATTGCAGCCAAATGTGAGAGTGAGTGCCCTGGTCTGTATGCACACAGAAACACAGTTCCCACCACACAATTACAGCTGTACAGAAAGCTATCTCCTTTTTTCACCACGTTTCTGTGACGACGTCAGACTTGCAGCACACAAACCTCAAGTGCTGGAACTAAACCTGAAGTACCACGAGGACAAAGAAAGAGAAACAGATGCTTGTTTAAAACTCACATGCATGAATTCATGTGCAGATGAACACTAGAGCTGTACTACCCTACTGAAGACCTGCTTATCCTATGGATTTTTATTCCCTGCATTTTATTTCACCAGCCACATATCCCTAAGTCCTTCCCTATGAAAACAGACTTTCAGAAACCTGCCTCTGTAAAGCAATTTTTGGTAGTGGCCTAGAAGGAGGAATGAAACATTAAGGTATTAATGACCCATGGAAAATGAGAAAGTATGAAACACATTTGACTTGCTGCGATTTAGCCTTGCAGAGTCATTGTTCCTCAAGCTATATGGCCATTCAAGTCCCTTATGTGCTCACCTGTGCCATTCAGGACAGTGCTGGCTGCGTAGCCACATGGGAGTCGTGCATGGGAACACAGAGTGACAAGGAAAGGCCTTACAGGTGTACAAGTAAGCAGCCATATAAGATTTAAAGCATTGCTTTTGATCTTCCACCCTGTCCCTAAGCGATGGGAGGACAACTGGTACATCAGTGCTTTCCGTGCATAATTCTCAATGCAAATTTCCACTCTGCATTGGTGGGAATAATCCAAAGGAGAAGGATGGCTGTGGGCAGTGAGGTTTGAGGTGGGAAAAGAACAAGAGAGAATGTGTTCCAAAGTTTTGATGCGGTTGAAGTCAAAGGAAAAAAAAAAAAGCCCCTCTCCCCAAGCTGGGCAGCACTGCTCTTCACTCCCATGAGATGGGCCAGTTTGTGTGGGCTGGCACATTGCCACTCCTGGCATCTGAGCAGGTTTCCCTTTGACAACACTCCTTTTCTCCCTGCTTTGGAGTCAGCAAGGCACCAGAAAGGCCAACTCTCTGCCACTCAGCGTCATCTACTTACACTTTTAGAAAACAGATTCATTTTAAAGTTTGTTCTGAAAGTACTTCGTTGCACTGGATGTACTAAAGAAAATGTAGAAAATAATTGATATCGACAAATCCAGTCATTTAATTGCCCCAATTTGTTTTTTTAAACATGGTTTGTTCATTTGTTCTGCTCTTTTATGGAGTTAGTGAATTTCATTTCGTTTCCTAGTTACTGTATCCTTCAAGATTTGAGATTAGTAGGTCTCATTCAGACTTGCACTTAAGGAAGAAAATGAGATTGCTTTCCTGTTTCCAATTTCCACTCTGCTTCTCGTTTGAGTGATCACCACTGAACACAACAAGCAGAAGCAGCTGCTACGGGGATATATTCTTGGAGAGCTGTGGTGGAAGTGGCTGATGCTATCACAAAGTGGCTTTCCACTCCAGCAAAACTCTGCTTTGACTTTTCTTATTTTTAGAAATCAAGCAGCAGATTTGTTCTGCATCTTTACTTACTTACAGTTGGTTGGTTGGTTAAATTGTGTCTCTGTTTTCATTTCAAACTGAAATACCCAAATCCAATACAAATTCTGGTTAGGATTTTGTCTTGTTTTCTTTTAAAATCATAGCTTGTTACCTACCCTGTTCAGGTTATTAGAGATAATTCAAGCTTGCTAAGTCCTGAGTAACTGGCTTCTCACAATTTTAATGAGGCTGGTAAGTATCCTGTGCAGTTACTGGGTGCTTGCATTCATAACTTAATTTGACATTTCAGAGGCAACTTCTCTCTCTAGCTATGCAGAACATTCTTCTCAAGTGGCAGCATTTTGCTCTTCCACCAGTTTTAGAATAAATGTCATTTCCTATATCCTCACTGAAGCAAACACCACAAAGGATAATGGATTTGCCATGTACTGTAGAGTTCTTTCATCTGCTGTATGTTTTATCATTTAAATCAGGTATTGGAAAGGCCTGCCATTTCAGCATGAGCCACCCGTGTCTGTACGTGTGCGTTTGTATACAGGGATGTATTGATGTGGATGTTCTCGTGTCTTATCTGTAGGACGCATCACTGGCTGAGGTAAACTCATTCAGTCCTTCAGTGCCAATATCCCCCTCATCGATGATAAACCAGTACAAATTTGAAGATGAACCAGAATTAAGAGATCTCTTCATTACAGTCGATGACCCTGAAAGCCACATTACAGCCATTGAGACGTTTATTACGTACAGAGTGGTCACCAAGGTGAGCATCTGTCCCTGGCCAGGACTCCTGACATTGCTAACAGCCGTAGCATTATCGCTCCTCCTGCCTACTGTTACTACGTTTAAATGACACTCTGACTTTGCCATGAGTTACAGACCACCAAAACTGCATGAAACCGCGCAGCAGAGTCTGGCACAAAGGCAGTGTAAGTCTCTAAACACAGGTGCTTAGGGCTGTTATGCAGATAAAAGAGCTAATGACTCTTAAATGGCAAAAGCAGTTCTATGGGAGAGTAACTGTGATCTCCATCAGGAAGGTGAGACAGCAGAAGGAATGGTTCAGTTTGAAGATACTCTGTTAGCCCAGGGATTTATAACTTCTGGATCACTTGCAGGCTTCCATCCTGCATCCACATTACCTTCAGTTCCGTTCGTGTCTCGCTGCAGCCCCCGCTACCCCCTGCCCGTTTCTTTCCCGTTTACAGTTGCGTGTGATTTCTGGGGAAACTGCCACAATTCTCCAGTGAAAAAGTAATATTAAGAAAAAAAAAACCCCAACCCAAAGTGTGTTTTTAACTGTCCTGAATGCAAATTATTTACAGGAAGTAAGGAAGAAAGTCGGCCTTGTGAGAGCAGCCAGCTCTTGTGGGACTGCCAGCAAGCGCTGGCCGGGCTGCGCTTGCAGAATCACACTGTTAATTTATTTCACTTTTGAGTTCTTTTTAAAAAGATTCATTTAAAACCAAATTTTCGAATGGGAATTATTCATCCTTAAATAAGAGGAGATATCAGTTCCTCATAAAATATTTAAAGAGTAGGAAGAGAGCTATCTTCCTCAGCTTGCCAGCAATGATTTTCACTTTGTGCACGTTTCTGTAGACGTGGGAACGTTTTTTCTTCGGGCAAGTGCGGTGGATTTATTTTGCCTTTTTATCTATTCTATCCTCTCTTATCGTATTTAATTTGAAGTGCTGGTTGTTGATGATAAAGTAATAGAATTCCTCCCACATACCTTGAAAAATTTGTATTCAGCCCTCAAAAATGTTTAGATTACAAAAGCACGTTTGGAGGTTTTTAGCCTTTACGTGCATCGCGTTATGAATCTCTGAGCAACAATGAATTGCTAAGCAGCACGCGTGGCTTTAATGAAAACGCGGGCTCTTTGTGGCTCCATTCTAGAAGATAGAGCAGTGATAAAATAAATCTCATGGCCTGACAATTTTGCGACACTGTAATAAGCATTTTTTTTTTCCTAGGCATTAAAGGTTTGTTGGCAAGTCTAACAAAGGGCTACAAAACTGGAATTGATGATGGAGCGCAGAATCCATTAAGCAGCGCAGGAAGTGTTATTGCTGGCATGTGCTGAAGTTTTCATGCTTCCAATGTGGGGACTGTTGACTGATGTCAGCAGATCCCGAGGACCTATGTCAGCTATTTGGGGTCTTCTCCAGAATGCTAAAAAAAATGGACTTGTAGGTTAAAAGAAGGGCCCTAAAAGCAACAAACATAACCATGATAGCTGAAAGGAAAGTGCCACCCTGAAATGATGATTGAAATCTTTTGGAAACATTGTGGCAGGCTAATTATTTGAAGCACCTCAAGAGTGCAGTTTACTGCTTGCTTTTCTTTTTCCTTTTTATTTTACAGCAGAACTTTGATTTCTTTCTAAAATGGGACGTGTTTTATCCCTTCTGGTAGTCGATCACTGCACTTTAAAAAGCAGCAAGCAATTAACAGAAGCAAAAGAGAATCACGGATGCATTCCCTTCAAGCATTCGGTTTTCTCCACAATCTAAAAGTATCTTGTTCTTTTTCTCTGCTGTTCTAACCCAGGCCTGTTCTTTCTGCCTTTGGTTTTCAGACATCTCGTGGTGAATTTGACTCCAGTGAATATGAAGTTCGCAGAAGGTACCAGGATTTCCTCTGGCTGAAGAGCAAGCTTGAAGAAGCACATCCAACACTTATTATTCCTGTTCGTTTGATAACACTTCAGTTGTTTGTATTTGTTTATAAGATGGCCCCGGTCTTACACAGAGATGTGTGAGGTCTTTCTTCAGCCTGTTTTCGTTAGCTTTATACGTATGTCATAATTAAAACCCCCATAAAGGTGTTCTTTATGTTTGTAATTGTGCCATTTGCAGGAATTTGCAGTAATTTCTGTCCTCCTTAGTTGCCCTTGCACTCTCCTGCGCTGTGTGCCACAAGAACCATGTCATATCGCCCTCGAATACCATAACTTTGTAACAGTTTTCTGCATAGTGGGTTTTACAAGGTATACCTATGTTTTTTAGCAAGTAGAAGAAGTATTATGGTACACTTAGTGTTATGCACATTATACAACGTATTTCTTCTCTTTTTTTTCCTCAGCCATTGCCTGAAAAATTCATCATGAAAGGAATGGTGGAAAGATTTAGTGATGAATTCATTGAGACTCGAAGAAAAGCGTTGCATAAATTCCTGAACCGGATTGCTGATCACCCAACTTTAACTTTCCACGAGGACTTCAAAGTCTTCCTGACTGCACAGGCCTGGGTAAAATGACTTTGTTTTGATTTGCAGTCACGTGAAGCCACGTCTCGCGTTAGTAGAGTGTGTCAGGAGGCTCCCTAAGTTCAGTATTCCATAGCGTCCCACCACGGCTTGTTACAGAGGTGACAGAAGGAGGCAGGGATTGATGAGACTGATGGGATAGTCATCCCCCAAGATAACCTTTTCTTCTGTGTTGCTGGTAATCATGCATGTGGTCACAAACATTGCTGTACCTTCCAAAGCAGTTTTGGTTGCTGCATTTTGTATTTTTGTGGCAAATTCACAGTGTTCCAACTCTGCGTTCTTTTTGGGATACACAGAAGCTTCCAAGATGACATGAAAAGGAGTATTTTTGATTGCTGCTTTGGCCCAGGACTGCATTTTTCACTTGCTATTTTTTTTAAAGTGACAGTAGCCTGATAAAAGTAAACTACAGCCTTTGAATGTCCTGCTGTACCTTTACAGGTTGAAAACTGGAGCTTTGTACTCAGAAAAGCCCGTCTCTGAACCTCAGCAAAGGTTGTTCTAGTTACCAAAAACATAAATAAATAGACAGATTACTTCTTCCAGTAGGAACACTGTTTGCTTTTCTCAATGACTTATTTCTGCAATCGTGACCTCTGCTCTCCTGTTCAAAAGGCTAAACTGCAAACTAGCCAACTCAGCCTAAGGAGGGGAAGGGTAAAGGTCCTTTGCCACCTTTAACCATTCTCGTGCGAGTGATCCACGGCATGCTGTGTTTCAGCTTTAGCTGAACAGTGTACGCCACGGGTTCTGCGCTGACACTGATCTCACAATGCTGAAGTCGGATTTATACACCAGAAAGACACACAGAGGTTTACACGTGGAGTTTTGGGTTTTAAAGCATGCGTTGTTTGCAGAGGGTTTCCAGAAGTCCTTGGCAGTAACCACGGCGTGTTCTCCCTTCAGGAACTCTCCTCACACAAGAAGCAGGGCCCCGGGCTGCTGAGCAGAGTGGGACAGACGGTCAGAGCTGTAGCATCCTCAGTAAGAGGAGGGGTTAAAAACCGCCCTGAGGTGTTTACAGAAATGAACGATTACATGGAAACGTTTAGTCAGAAAATAAACGTGCTAGACAAAATAGCTCACCGCATTTACAAGGAAGAAAGGGGTAAGTAGAAAGCAAGCATCAGATTCAGTGATTTAAGAAATGAATATATTGGAAAAGCAAATTAGTTTTCATTGTGCCAGGCAAGGTGCTTTTCCCAGCAAGGAGGGGAAGAGGGAGATGTGTGTTTATACTGTGCTTTTCAGAGTGGGCATTGTTTTGATAGACTTGTTAATAGGAAGAGATTTAAGATGTAATTGAACTACTTGATATAAGGGACTTAGAAGAAAACGTAGCAAGTGTGGCTACCTTTTTACTTGTGCTTTTTGGAAAGCTGCATGGCCTTTTGTTTTACACTTTCAGTGCCACGTGAACAGTTACATTTTCCGTGCTGTCTCGCACTGGCACAATGTTTTTGACGTTCCAGATCTCTAAGTATCTCCTCTTTCATTTCATTTCATTCTGTACCTTTTTTTTTTCTCTGTTGACCAAGCACATTTTATTTGTTGTTAATAGCTTTGCTGTTGGCCATAGTTTCTGTCAGAGGAAACTGTGCCTGTTCAAGTTTTCTTAAGGAGGATGACTTCATCTCATTTTTTCCCTAAGTAACAGCAGTTTGCACATCTATTTGGAAGGCTGAATGACTGACTTTCTGAGATTGACCTTGACCTCAGACTAGGCCCATTTGGAAGAATTTCCACTGGACAGCACTTGAGGGATATTCTTGTCTATATAACATGATTTGAAGAGCTGCACTGTGTTCTTTAATATGTGAGCCCTCGTGCTTTATTGTGCAGTGCCAGATCTCAGCGTGTCCCCGCTAAATTGGAGCGGTCTTACAAAAGGAAAATGGATGTTGGTGAAAAGAGTTCCCTTTGATATCATTCGCTGCAGTGGAACTGGCTGGCTGAGGTCTGCAGGTTCAAGGCATCGGTGCCAAAAGATTTCTTGGAAAACCTTATGAATTTTGGCATGCTCTCAAATGCTGGAGGTTGTACATTCTTTCTGGATTTTACAGACGGCTCTTGGCAGAGCACTTGCGTGCAGGGCTGCCCTGTCCTGGATGTGAGCTGTTGATGGCTGTGACTCAGAGAACATTCCTACTTGCAGGAGCTTAACACGGGATTCTCAGTTACATCTTCCACAGAGATGTTTTTTGCCCAGTTAATCTCAAAGTAAATGTTACACTCTCCACGGCCCAGGGCTGCTTTGCCTCTTTTCTTGGACATTTCTTCATTACAAATTCAGTTGTGATGAAATTGTGTTTTCAATACATGATCAGTGGATTGGCAGCACCCCTCTGTGAGCACATAGCTTCCAGGTCATGTCCAGCCTTGCTCAAGTTGAGCCTTACCAAATGCACAGTGAATTCTGGGCCTTCTTTCTGCTCAGGGATTAGCACATGGACATAAAGGAAATAATTAGTAGGACATCTTTGTATTTAGACTAATAAAAACTGCTACAGGAGATGATACCTGCAGAACTGGAGTGAACTTCAGCGTGCCTTCTGCAGCTTTTAGGACACCAAGGCTGCTAATTTTAATAACTGAGACAGGATTTGGAGCATTACTGTAGCAAAGGAATTCAGGGCAGTAGGAGCAAGTCAGACTGACTGCTACTGGAGCTGCTATGGCTCCTCTCCCTCTGTATGAAGACAATGTGAAGGGATTCAGGTCATTGGGTGACCTGAATACAACCCTTCAGGTCTACCTGAGTATCTGTGTCCTTTTGTGTTTGTCCTTTTGACTGGGGCATTTTTTTGCCTGACATATTTCTAGGAACTGCTTCATTACAATACATTAATTGATTCATTTATTGATGAACAACAAACTGCCATTTACTTATCTCAGTCGTTTTGGCAAATTTAAACCTTAGGCACAGTCTCCTGCTTTGTTCACGGTAAATATGAGGTTACTATCACCTAGACATCTATTACTGAACAAAACAGTAACGTGTGTGTATGTTCCTGTTCAGAGTATTTCAATGAAATGAAGGAATACGGCCCGATCCACACCCTCTGGTCAGCATCAGAAGAAGACATAGCAGACTCCCTGAAAGGTGTTGCCAGCTGCATCGACAAGTGCTGCAAGGCCACGGAGAAGCGCATGGCAGGCCTCTCGGAACACCTGCTCCCAGTCTTACACGAGTACGTCCTCTACACCGAAATCCTGATGGTAAGCTTTCCTTCAGGGCTGCGTGTGGCTGTGTAGAGAACTTGGCTTATTCCAGTGGCAAACTCTAGAGGAGGATCTGTAATGGATGAAAAGGATTTTGCAGTCCCTGTGTTGGCTGTTGTCACTGAACTGCACAGCACAGGGTAGCTGTCCCTTAGCAGGGAATCCTGCTGGTCCTGTCTCTCTTGCTAACCAAGAGGTAGCCCTTCCAGAGGAGAACAGCCTGATGGTTCTGCCTGTCAGATAGCCCTCGGTGCCTGTGCTCAAGAGTGTCTGGTGTTGCCATCTTCAGAGAGCTCTACGTTGTAGCAGAGGGGAGGGAACACAGGAAGGTTTGGGGAGAGCTAAGAAAGACCTCCCCTGACACTGCTGAAACATGAACTCATCAGGGAACAGATTGTGTGGGGGAAAAGGAGTGGAGAGGTTTTTCCCTTTCTAGGAGATGTTCCTAAACTATGTTTTCTTTTTCCGGAACAGCAGGGAACTTCCAGTCCCTGTGCCATTATATAAGCATGTGTTAGTCTCTGCCATAAGCTGCTGCTCTCAGCTCCCTTGATGTAGGTATCTTCGTTGGACAGAATGTAAAAAATCTGACTACAGAGTTGATAAACTCAGTGCCGATGGGTAATCAACAGAATTAAGTAACTGAATACAGCGTGTCACAGTTCCCACCCTGCTGCCTCCAGAAAGCAGAATGTCTACAAAGCCCTCTTTGTCTTGATTGTGAGCAATGCAAGCTGCAGTGTCTGCTCTTGCCTTACTGATGTGGGTTCTGTGTAGGGGCTGAGAGCAAGTTACAGATCATGGGCAGAGCAAGACCCAAGTGAACTGAGCATTTAAGGGCTACTGCTGCAATGACTGCTCTCCTTAAAACCAGCTTCACTGAAAGAGAGGCCACACAAAATGTCCCGTGTCTCACAGGCCTCATGATTTACACGCAGGTAGATGGGGAACAGATACTGCTTTGCTTCAAGGTCTGAAGAGACTCCTGTTTTAGCAACTGCAGGTCCTCTTCCTCTCCCCCACTTCCAGACTGCTTCTTAGGATTCCCAAGTCCATTACCCAAGAGCAATCCCAGCCTGCATGCCATTGAGGAGGTGCTGCCTGCACAGTGCCTTCTAATCTGCAGCCTGGCTCACAGGGATTCCTTTTTTACCCAGAGCACAGAGAGCTTTCTGTGGACAGAGCCCATAGTGACTACCTGCCTCTTCACACCCACACTGCAAGCAGTTGCTGCCCATTGCATCGTTTTTGTCTTGCTTGCAACACAGCGTTGGGCTGCCGTGACGTCCTGTCCAGAGGGAAATCTTCCTCCACGGGTCATTCCTGTTCTACAACTGTCTCTTCCCTCTCATTCACCGTGGATTTTTATTTTTCCTACAGCTTACTTCCCTCTTGCAGTTTGGAGAGGCAGCTACTGCTCACACTAAAAATAGAATAGAGGAAGTCCCACACTAGTAAGACCTGCTTTCACAGGTTTGCTTAAGCCCTCATCACAGAGACCTTTGTCACACGCAGAAGTGCAGAAAGAGGTGCAACACAATCCTTCTGTTTTCTAGTCTTGGGAGTTCAGCCTTCAGCAGTGGGGGAGGAGAGCAATTCATAGCTAAAATATTTACATCTGGACAGACTCCTTCCTAACTGACTCAAGAGAACCAGTGCAGAGTACTGCTGTGCCTCGGGGCACAAACTGCAGCAATGGGTTGATTACGGGTCCACATACAATTATTTGAGGGTTTTGTGGCAGGGTAGCATTAAATATTACACCAGAAAGTTGTATAATAGTAGGTTTTAAAACCACCATCTGCCTGCCATTAGCAGTAGCACTTGTCTGTAGTTGTCACACATTAATATTAAAATAATTTGGTTTATTTAGTAATTCAGGGAGTATTTGGGACTAAAGTTGCCCAACAGACAATAAAACAGTTTTAAAAGGGGCAAAAGAAATAGTAAAACCAGAGGAAGCATGTGCAATATGAAGGAAAGCTGCTGCAGATGTACTTCACTTGCTTCTATGCTTACAGCTGAACATTTTCTGTATTTATCTAACCAAGAGCTATCCCGGCATACTGAGGTGTAGCTTTGGGAGCATTGGTATGCATTGCTACTCTGTCACTCAGCATTGTCCAAAATCAGGCTTACCATTTTTTTTTTTCCTAAGTACCTCTTCAAGAAGAAACATTGAAAAAACATTTGAAAATGAACCTCCTAAATGATTCTACTGTTTCGTTAAAGTGACACCATCTCAAAGAGAACTCAAATCACACAGCTAGAGAAGGCTGAGCTGCTTGTGCCCTGTGCTGTTTCAACATGCACTGTGCTAGAGGTGAACACTGAAGGTCTCTTTAGTGTATGTAGAAGAAGCAGTAAAACCAGTTGTGGCAAGGTAATGTGAAAGAAGGGTTTGAGAGCTGGAGTGATGTAGGTCCTGCTCCCGATTTGCTTTAAAAGGACTAAAGCCTTGCAACTTTCCCGCAAGATAAGCACACCGGAGTGGGCTTGTACAGAGGAGGAAACTGAGGCAAAGGGACATCTGTAAGGCTTCCTCACAGTCCCAGAGCAGCTGGGCACTTCATCTGTTAACACCATTCCTGGTTTGTAGCTTAACAAGTGCTGCTCCTTCCCCTTTCTAATTGTTTTGGGACATCATGCTACAGATCCAATCCCTGAGAAGACAGTTTGCAAGGAGGTAACAATTACACACGTGTCTCAGTGGTAGAACACTGAGATGATTTTATCTGATTTTTCTGAACTACATTTGGCACTTAGAAAGTAATACTGGAGCCTAAACTCACCACTACAGCAATGCCTAGTTCACCGCTTTACCGTTTTAGTCATTTATTCTTCTTGTGACTCTCGCTCAGAGAAGATACTTTTTTTGTTCAGGACATTTGGCAAGCTCACTTGGCTCTTTTAAGAGATGAATTCATAGTAAGTTGATACTAAGTAAACTGCTCCATTTTTCTCATACAACTAGCAGTGACACTGTGTAAGGCAGGTTCTTGCTGCATTGATTTTGGACTTACTGGATGTCTTTTAAAACACACAAGTTAAAATCTAGGGACTGAAAAACAAGTCTTCATGATTTTTAAGAGTGGTTTTTTTAAGCAAGTCCACGTATCGTGTCAAAATGATTAACTGGTGTCCTTCTGTGATCTGGCTTTGTTTATTAAACAGACGAGTTGTTTGATGGTTTCTGAACCGATGGCAAAAATTTCATGCAGTTTATTTTGTTCTTTTTTCTTTTTTTTTTTCCCCTTCTATATTAAGGGTGTTTCGAAAAGGAGAGACCAAATTCAAGGCGAGCTGGACTCCAAAGTTGATGCTTTAGCCAATAAAAAGACAGAAAAGGATCTGGTGAGTATGTACAGAAAGCTGAAACCTTCCAGGCCTTATCCTGACTGCACGAAGCGATGCCCAGAAGGAAGCGTGTCCTCTGAAGCCGTGTTTTGTAACCAGTCTCTCTCTCAACAGTTCTCATTCTGAACAGGTTTGGTCTTTGTAGCCACATGTGCCAGGCAAAGGCAATCATGAGAGAGAAGCAAAGCTTCCCTAGATAGGCAGCTGGAGCAAAGATGTGGCAATTGTGGGCCATCACTGTGTTTTGTCAGAACAGGCTGTACTGCAAGGTAGTCTCAGTGTTTCTGTTTACTTCCCACGCTGGGAGTGGAAAGAAAGTCAGAGGTGCTGCAGTGCTGCCATGGCTGCTGCTCAGTTGATGTAGGAGAGGGGCAGGAGCTGGTTAGAACAAGCAAAGCTGTTCATGAAACTTCTGTAAAATAAGAAGTTCTGGACTCTGTTCTTTCAGGTTTCTATTTTATCTGGTTGGGCTCAGGGATATTCTTGTACTGCCAGTAAAACACTTTGATGCATCCTGGTGAAGTCAGACTGTACCTGGTGGCCCATGGGGCAGGCAGGCATCCCCAGAAGCATCAGCAGGGCTCAGCAGGTCAAGTCCCAGGAGCTGCTGGGATGGCTGTTGGCATTTTTTACATGGCTGACTGTTTGATGTCCTTTTAGCACAGTGTTAACACAAAGTGCTACACACTGTAGAGAAGAGATAAAAAGGACCAAATAATTTTTTAGTACACCAAAGCAGAAAAGTCCTTGACATTTCAGACATTTCAGGGTTGTCATAATTAGCTTTCAGGTAAAGATGGGCTGTTTAGGTAGTTTTTGGCACTTGAAATGCACATTTTTATTTGATTTCTTGTCACTGGAAACACACATTTAGAAACAGTGAAAAATGACCTGGTTGTGCAAACTGATCTCAACATTTTACTGTAAGCGAGTTTTGGTAAGAAGCCTTTAGAGAGTGTAACAGCCATGTGCTCGGATCTTTGCCTTAAATTCGCGACCCCCCTGTTTCTTACTTGCTTTTAGCAAATCCTGTCTCTAAGAGGCTGATTCTCCCTGCAGGCTCAGGAGAGCAGTGAAACAGATGTCTGTTAGTCTAATCTGATCATAAAATCCTGGGCTCTGTAATTGAGTGGCAGCTGTATCCTGAAGACTTTTTCTTAATTAGAAGTTGAAGGCTTTTTGTGTCCATGCTGGTTGTGCCACAGAGAATAGTGTGCTGCTACTTTCAACCATTCAGCCAACTTCCATTTTCTTTATCAGTTTTTCACTATGTCTTGGGTTTTATTATGTGTTGAAACGTTTTGCTGACATTTCTAACCAGACTGATTTCAGAAGAGAAGGTGATTCCAACACAGGCGCTGTTCTTGGAATTGGTGTGAGGCACTGAGCTTGGCTGTATTGGCACATTTCTATTCCTAAGCAGAGCTCGTGTAGCTTCTAATGATCTCATAGATGTCAGGCTGAACTTGTCAGTGCAATCTAGTAGCCAGAAATTCTGCCGACAATGAGTGGCATGAACTCTAATCTCATTTGAAGTACATTTCCACCACAGATAAGGAATCTCAGACTGTCATTAGAGCTGATAAAAGGCTGTGAGATCTTTAGCATTAGTCACGGCAAACATGAAATGATTTAACAAACAGGAGGTTATACAGCAGGAGAATGCAAAACATCCCCAAGGTCAGTGCAGCTGAAACAGGCTGGGATTGCATATTAAACCTCACGAGGTGTCAGCCCCATTGGCTAGGAAGGAAACGTTTCCTTGAGCTGTGCCTCTGCCACTGCGCTTTCACAAAGCTGCTTGCGGTGCTCCTAAAAAGCCAGACCCTTGTCTCCCACTCCAAATTTTAGCCCACAAAGGCAGTAGTTGAGAGCACAGAAGGTCTGAAGACTCTAATTTTTTGGAGACCTTTGGGAAGACTTTGTCATCCTCCTGCTTATCTAGACCTTTCTTACCTCCAGAGCTCTGGCTGTAAGGATATTGGGGTTCTGAAGGCATACACAGCAATGCTAGTGCATCCCTCTGTGGTTTGGGACTTTTACCAGCTTTGGTGCTGCCACTAGAGCTAATAGTGATTCTGACAAAAGGTTGGTATAATGTGCCCCGACAGAGCCAGATAAGCATTAAATGCTAACTGAATGATTCTAATGTTCAGGCTTGAAACTGCAGAGTAAAGAGACAAAATACTGACTCTAACTGCATCTTAACTCCAGGCTAAAAAGGGTTAGTATCACCAAGCTGTAGGATTCACTTATGCGGAAGACAGAAATGAACACTATTTTTCTAAGTAAGAGAGTGGAAAATGCTTTGCCACTTACCAGGTGCTTGGGCTATTGGGCCAAGTCCCTTTGGCTACAGGCAGCACTGTTCATATCTGGTAGCATTCTGCCCGAGCAGCTCCCACCTCCTGCCCCTGGCCTGCTGTCTGATTACCACTGTGTTGTCCTCCTCTGGGGCCCACTGATGTGAGGCTTCACGTAGCTGCTGCACCCGAGATCAATGCAAGAGAATGGCTTCAGAATGGTATTTAATTTGCAAGATAAATGACAACAGTTTACACCTTGTAGATGAGGAACACACTGGGGGATGTTTTTGTTGGGATCAAGCCACTCTTCTTTGGTTTCTGCTGTCATGGCAGCTGAAGAGGGTGGCATCTATGTTTATTTTCATTGGTGAAAAAGAAGATCTTAAACCTCCTTACTTGTGGTATAATGCTGTCTTTAGACCTTAAGTCCAGCCCTTGCCTTGATACAAAGGCAGTTTCCTTTGGGCTTTAGAGGGTGATGTTTAAACTGCATATCCTGGCTGGGACATAGAACAGGGTCTGCCTGTCCACATCATGGTGTGACTATGCCATGGAAGAAATTTACAGTTCCTAGGAAATGCACCAAACTGTAAAATAAATGTCTCAAAGATAGGAAGAATGAGATAAGGAGAAGCTGTTGCAGCCAGGACTCCCAAGTGGGAAAAGTTCTTCACATGTGCAGCCAAGCTTATACCCATACAAGGACTATTTCCTTGCAAGTAGAAAATGGATTAAATTACGCTAAATCATCTAAACATAGCCCCTGCTTTCAGTATTCAGTGTGCATTCATCTTTGGTATTTGAAGATCAATTTGCCCTACAGGCAAAAGAAAGAGGAAGGTGGATGGGACCTGAGCTGCAATGGAAACAATAGAAGGAGATGAGTTTTGTTCAGTGCTGCTTCTTGATGGTGGTGTTTTTGCCTGAGCTCCCTCCTGCTGCAGACAGTCGCGGTGCAGTCCCAGCAGATGAATCTGCACTGTAGCTGCAGATGATGTACCTCATTCTGTGACTGGCTGCCGGACAGATCTGACACAGCTGATCAGTAAATGACAATGGGTAACAAAACTGTTGAGAGGACTGGAAGATTCATTAAAGAGAGGGCCTCTGTTCATTTACTCCTTCCCATTAGCTGTAAAGTCTCTGAAAATAACATCTCAAGGTTTTTGATACTGGATTGCTGTGAAAGTTTCTTCTCTGCAGAAATCACCGGCTGAATTTCTTTCTCTGCTTCTGTTATTTCCCTCTCCCTCATACAGTCACACAGAGGCTAGTTCCACAAGAAAGGACAGCAAGTTAACAGACAAGAGATCAGAGAGTTCGTGCACTCTGTTGTCTCCTCCCCATTCTGGTTGCTCTTGAGGTTATCAGAGATTCTGCCTGGGTTTTCTTAGTTTTCTGGCCAAATCTAACCTGTATTGTTGATTCTGTTTCAGCAAAGCCCTCCTCGGTGTTCTCCCTTTTAGATGCATTACCGTCAAGTGCTGGTTACCATACACTGTCACTTCTCAGTCCATAAAAACATCTTCAGCAGCACTTTAATTCCGATCTAGGATTTCTGTTAATAGTATTTCAGTAAGTCATTAAGAATAAAACTCTGGTTTATCCCTGGGGAATGACTGTGTGTGCTAAGTTCTGCAGTTGTGTTTATCTGCACTACGGTCACTTGATTTCAATCACTTTGGAAATGGTGAGCTTACTAATACTTTTTTAATGTTTGCAATTCATGTTTAGTTCTCGGAAGAGATTGAGAAACTTGAAGACAAAGTTGAATGTGCCAATAATGCTCTGAAAGCAGACTGGGACAGGTGGAAGCAGAACATGCAAAGTGATATGAGAGCAACGTTCACTCACATGGCTGAGAACAATCTCCGTTATTATGAAGAGGTAAAACAGTTTCTCATAGCAGTGTTACAGTTTCCTTGATTATTCCAGTGCAGAAGTCCATGGGCTGTCTGTAAAGAGGAACTTTGGCATTTAAGTTCAATCCTGTGTTAATTTCAGACTCAGCTTTTGCAGGACGAAAGAGGCAGTTGTCCTTGATTTGCCACGTTGTGTTGTCTTTGTGCCTGAGCGGCTGATCCCGAGCCCAGCATCGACAGAGGGCACTCTTGTTTTACTAACCACAGCAATTTGGACCACGAATTGTGGTTACACGTCAGCTGGAAACCTTTTGCTGTAACTGCATAAAGAATCCCTTTGGAAAGCTCAAACTTGTGTACATCGCCTTGTATGAGGAGAGTGTTTAGATGTGATTCCATTTCAGACAGCACATTCGGGAAGCCTTTGTGGTTTTTTATTTGTAAGGAATTGTCTTTCAGTAAATAATCAGACTTTACGAGGATAAAGAGTAATGCCATTTTAAGAAGTAAATATGAAAAGCTTATTAGACTTTTTAAAAGCCCTGAAGGCTGCAGGTGTGTACAGTTAATGACTCAAATCTTTATATAATTGAAGCTTGTGTCTTAGGAAAGAAAGAAAAGTGATTGACATTAGATTGTTACTTTCAACCAACACTAACCACAGCTAATACTCGTGGTAAGAATTCCCTCTTACAAGAGCACATACTGAGGAAGAGAACTGAAAACATAGAACAAGTTACGTGAAGCCTTCTGTGAAGTTTCTTCATGGGGATTGTTGTTGTTGAAGGGAGCATTCTGGAAATATTCCTCATGTCTTGAATTGTTAAAAATCATTTCTTCTTATTTTTTTGGGGAAAAAAATGGAATGCACTAAGCTATCTGGTAATTATAAAGCAGCAGTTTTCACAGATCCATGTTGGTATCTGTAACTACCAATCCTGCATTCTGCACTTTCTGTGGGTTGCCCGCTAGCCAGGGACAGTGGCCTCATTCTACAAATCACTTTGTTAAACCATAATTGAAAAGATGGAGCTCTTGATCACGGAGTCTCACTAATTACCACACAGCCTGTGAGGTGCATGGACATTGACAAGCTGTTGTTACGCATTAAGATCAAAATATTGTCTGAAATCAGGCGGCAAGCTTTTGGCAGCCTCCCACACTTTCTGCAGTTATTGATCTCTGAATTGCAGATCAGCAATACGTATGGTAAACTGATGCTAAGTATATTGGAATCTTTTGCTAATGAATGATTAGCTAAATCAAAATACAGAAGTTATCCCTTGGTTCCCTTTCATGTCTAGAAAGGCTTTTTGCTGAATTTGAGTTCTAATTCAGAACACCAAAGTTGAAGTTGCTGTCACCAAGTCACAAACTGCAGAAATGGTTCCGTTATCTCTGTGACTGTCGGTGCTTCCTCTTAAATAGCCTCTGAAATGCTGGAAAAAATGATTTAGACATTATTCTTTGTTGGTGCTCTTTTTGACTATTGAAATCTGTGTGAGGTATTTTTGCTGTCATAACTCAGCAGACAGAGACTTTCCTAAAAGCCCACCTTATCTTACTGCAGCAGTGGCTATAACAGAAAACACTGTGCTAACTGTGTCACGCCTTGTTTGCAAAGGAAGAGCTCACCACTCTTCTGTTTTATCAGAAAACCATTGTCCTGATGTTCCAGAGAATTTGATAGAATTAATATCTACATTGGGAGTTTGGATCTAAAATCTGCACATTTCTTTGAGACCCTTGGTTAATGCCGGAGCATGATTACTAGAGAAGTGCTGCCTGTTGGAGACTCTCATGTTACAAACTACAGGTGTGCATTGCACTCCCAAAACAGCAGAAAAAAGAAGCCCCGGCCTCTGCCTTCACTGTTTGGAACTGAAACTTCAGGAAGGGAACCTCAGAAACCTGAGAATCAGCATGCGGTTTTCATGTTTTCAGTAGAAAACAAAATCCTACCTTAAAGAGAACAGTTTGAGTCTCACCCTTTACGCTCCTGCACAAACACAGTTGCAGTGTTTTACACTTGTTAGTCATTACTTGCATCATTAACACTCTCACATGTCTGAAGTTAAATTACTCATTCATGCTTTTGATGCACCATTTAATGCTTACTAAGCCTTTTCTTGCTGTAGCATCTCTTTCATTTCTTGCCTTTTTTTCTTTCCCAAGCCATGTTCTGTGCATGGTCTCAGACACCATGGATGTGACTCGGTTGCCAGCTCTCCTGTGCATCTCCTATGAGGAAACATCTCTTGCTTTCTAACTTAGTTGTTAGAGACACACATCTCATGTTTTCCGGCGGCGTTTGCAGTAGAGAACCCATTCCTCAAGGCTGTATGAAACTAAAGCCAGTGGCATCGAGTACAACATAGCAGCATGTCAAAGTGCACAAAGACAAAATGTTATTTTGGAGGAAGAGTATGACCTTACACCGGTTTGGATTTTTCCTCATTAGAAAGGATTCTGCTGTCAACTTGTCAAGCATCACTTAGGTAACATAAAGGAGGATGTCTCCCTTAAGCTGAATCAACATTCACGTTACATGAAGTGCTACTTTCAAGTCTTACCTGTAATTACATTTATCTGGATTTCCTCATTCAAAAGAAGCAGAGGTATTTCTGTAGCTTTCTAGATTACTGCCTATCTCACGTTTCATACACTTCAATAAGAAGTGTTCCTTTGTTTCAACAGCTGTGGATCAGCAATCTCTTTTTGTCTCTCAACACTATGGTAACAAAGACATTAATTAAAGCCCAGTGTTGCAAATGTACGGGGTGCTTCTCTGTAGGCCTGTGAGAATGAAGGCTTTCCTGTGATAACGTGCAAGCCTCCTTATAATGCATTGAAATATAATGCCATTTAGTAGCCAAGTGTTACCATGACTGACTAGTCATCTGGTATTCCTGTAGCTGTCTCAAGAATTCACAGTGCTCCCTACTTCCTTTTCCTTGCTTATGGACAAGAGCTGGATACATGCTTAAGTCTCTTTGTATTCTGCAAAGGCTTAAAGCCAATACCATACTCTATTAATAACGACTGCAAGTGCATTGCTAAAATAAGGAGGATATTCTGGAACAATGGGAGAAGGTTTTAATTCTTATAAATTCAGAACTTTACTCATATTTCTGAGATCAGTAGCATGGATTTGTTTGCCCCACAGACAGAAGTTGTTGAAGGATGCACGTGCTAACACCACGCCATTTATTTTGTTCCTCTTCCCCATGCCTTAGGTGTGACACTGTTGTCTGAAACACTGCACCTTAGTCCAGGAGAGGCATCTGCCAAAGAGCTGAAATCACAAACTGCCTGCAAGGTGGAGCTTACAGCTGAGAAAGCAGGTTGTCACCAGCAGCGTTTGCATTGAGTTAGATACAGATACTCTGCAGAGCCCTAAAGATGCGTCATTACTAAAACCAAAACAAGCTACAAAGTTAGTGGTGGTAGTATTATTTAGCTGGCAGGTCTGAAGTGTCCCTGGTACAAATCAGCAAAACCAAACCAGGCAATGCTGAACTCTGCCTTCAAAGAGCAATAACCACCAAGCATTGGCTAACTTTGATTGTTTTTTCTCATGTGTTTACTGTAATCTTTAGGATATTCACAGCTTCAAAGAAAAAGAAACACTCATTTTTTTCTATTCAGAAAAACACCAGAAGAAGTGGCTAGGTTTTGCAGCCCAATCCACAGACTAGCTAACCCAGCACATGCACCAGCGTTTGGTTTTGCACTGCTCACAAGGCACTGCAGCAAATGCAGGAAGGCTGCTTTGCTTTGGTTTTCCCCACAATGGATGATGATATTTAATTAGCTTTGGCATTGGAAGAACATGCTTTTTCTCATGCATGAATGACTCTTTGTTTTAAAGCACAGCCTCGAATTTCATTTTTCTCATGTCAAACTAATCCTGTTAAACCCTTGCAGCTTAATCAGATAAGAAGCTAAAATTATCTTTGGTAGAGTGAGGTTCCTGTTGGTGTTGACACAGCTTACTCTTTCCCAAAAATATATACAGTCTGCTGATTTCCTTCACTATTTCAAGCAGAATTTAGTTAATTTCTGTGACCTACATTGTTCTACTGGCATAAATTAACCTAAAAGATTAATTAAGGCAAAAGAATGCTCCTTTCCCATCACAGCAACTTCCCTCTAACTCCAAAGCGCCTCTTAGTGTAGTGAAAGCTGTAGGAAAATAGATGAGCTTTGTTGTTTGTCCTAGAGGTCTCTATAAGATGTATTTAACTACTCATTGGGTGGTGCAGCACAGAGTGAGCTGCTCCTGCAAGCTGGTCACATCCTACTTTCACCATGCCTGGGAAGTTAGCTAACAAACTTCAGGTTTTCAAAAGCTCCCACATGGCTGAGCCAGTTTTGTGTCTGCAAAGGTTGCTACGAAGCCAGGATCCATCCTGGAACCCTCATTCACTTCAACCAGAAACATGTAGTTCAAATGCTTTTAGGAAGACTTTTTCATCAGTCTCTGGTCTGCTAGGTGGATGTTGGCATAGGAGAAGAAATGGTACATGGAATGGCTCTAATACAAATGAGACCTGACCTAGGTGTGACCTGCTTCTGCAGGGGGTTGGGCTAGATGATCTCTAAAGGTCCCTTCCAAGCCTACCATTCTATGATTCTATGATACGTATCTATCTCTCGTGGGAATCACTATTTTGATGCACTCTTTTTTGTTTCCTTGCACCCAGAAACTATGAAAGTACTTTCTCTGCCTCAGACACACACAAGGCTTCATTTCCAGATTCTACTCCAGAAAATGCCACCATAAATGATACTTTCAAGGTTTCAACCGTGTAAATGAGAGAGCTGGAACAGACACACACGTGGTACAGTGCTGCTGTTACCATCCCTATTACACATCCCAGTTTTCTATCTGGTTTTCAGTGAGATAGGGAGTTGTACTACATGGAAACCTTTTTGCTCTCTTTTTCTAAAAATGTTGCAGGATCGATGTGTGACCTGCAGTAGTAACCAGAGTGTTTTAAGTAAAGTAGCATGACTTAAGCTCTTGCTCTTTCATTTTGTGTAGTTAGGGTTTTTTAAGTCTTCTGCCAGGCTTTTCCAAGTAATTGGATTATGAGTTTCAATCCTGTGCATGCACATTTAATTTCCTGGGTTTGTTTCTTCTTCTTTTCCCCCCCTTTCTGTCTCCTTTGTGAAAGATGGTTGATCCTCTACTTGGAGCTCCATTTTTAGCCTCCCAGAAGAATGAAGTAAAACCATTCTGTAACAACGCTGAAGTATACACATCACGAACAAAGTGTTGCTTATGCAGTTCATGCTTCACAATACAAGAAGCCTGAGCCCAAGGCACAGAGACCTAGTTTCGTTTTGGTATGGTTAATTGTAAAACTTGTCAGCACTGTGATGTCTGACAGGGAAATGAGCCACCATTGCTCTTACATTTTGGAAGGTGTGTTTTGGTGATACAAATGAGGGTAAGTTAAAAACTGCACCACTCGTGTACCTGAAGAGAAACACTTTGCATCTTTGTCTGAAAAGACTTCAGTAGACAGTATCTATCTGGTTAAGCAACACATTGGGATTGCATTTTGTCCCATGCAGTTTGGCTCAGTGTTGCAAAGATAACAGAAAGCCATTTTTACACTCCAGCCAGTGCTGATACACGTATTTTAATTCACATTACTGAAATTGCAGAAAAACAAAACATGGAGTTGCATGGTGTAAATTAAACTGTGGTTCAAAGAAACCCATCCATCTCTGCCAACAACTGACTCTTCAAGATGAAAACGGGGATCACTTCTGTCCCACACCTAGAAAAAGCCTGGGAAAAGAGACGTGCCTTGCAGCTTTCTAGGATGGGAATCCAGGCTGGGCTCTAGCAAACAGAAATCGGAGTGCCTCAGTGAAGACACACAGCTAGCAGCTGTCTCGTTGACATTTTAAAACCAAGATGCCCCTTTCAGCTCAGGCATCTTGGACAGACTCAGCTGCCACAGTGTCACAATGAACCAGGAAAGATTCATCAAACCTTATACGCTTTATATAAAAGGTCAAAAAGACCTTTTAAGTCAGCACTCAGTTTGCAACACTTGCAGATCGCTGTTCATGCCATCACTGCTTTTAGCATTCCTCCTTGAGTTTATATTTACTACTCCAAAATAACATTTCTCCAAAAAGCCAAGGAAGAAAGCAGATTTCAACAAGAATCTTACCCTGTTATTCTTTGTCACAGTAACTCTAACTCATCCTGTGTATCTTCTTCGTTTTGCTCTTTGGGCTTATACTTGAACGTTATTAAGGACTAGCAGGTCCTCCCACTCACCTGCTCTCAGGTAGATATGCAATAATACCAGGGCCTAGGCTCTTTAATGCAATATGATTAAATCTACATATTTAATGGCAGAGTTTTGAAGTCACTCACTAGAAATGTCTAAGGCAGACTGAGGTGGCTGTAAGCTCAGGCAGCATGAACGCTGGCGTATTTCCCACGTCTCCTGAGCAATGACACACTGCTGCTGGATATTTCATGGTAGCTGGGCATGGCAAACTCCTGGGGCTTGAATACCTTAGGGCAAAAGTTTTCATTTAGGAAATGATGCTCTTTTCAGGGTACTGATCCAATTCAAAGTTCAGATGAATGGAATATGTTGTCCAGGTTTTAATATAAAACAAGATACCTCCTGAGGCATTGCGTAAGACTTAATTATTCTTCTTTATTGTGACCACTTCAGATTCTTCATTGAAAAGACTGTGTACAGTAGGTGGTAAACAAGCTGCATTGTCATGAGCAATAGGTATGTGTGTATAAGTTAAAACTGTATTATAACATTTCAAGCGTGTTTTTTTTCAGTGGCTCCAAACCAACGCACTTAATGCATGAATTTCCCTGCTCTGTTCTAGTAAGACTCGAAATAGTAGAAACCTGGTACTTGGGCAACAAGCATCAGCACACCACGGGTTAGCTTGTGAAAGCCTTGCCATGACTCTCAACACTGCTGCCATGACTCTTACCACAGTTTGCCAAACTGCCAACACTCATTGCAGCCAAACTGAACTGAAGTCATTTGGGAGTTGTGAGGTGTTTTTTAGTTCTGTTTTACTGCCTACAGTCTTGGTGCTTCAAATAAAAGAATTACCTTGTGCAATTGTAAAGAGAAATGCTACTTGTTGTAAGGGTGACAATGTCCCCACTCCCCCAGCCTGTGCCTGACAGTGTGCCTTCCGTGTGGAAGAGATCTTTGCCTGTAAGCAAAGGCAGAGATTAAAGAAGGGCATAATGAGGGTGAGCATCTCTCATGCTATCACACAGGGCACTCACCCTTCCGTAAGAGTGACCTTTACAGCTTCCTCAGCACACTGGGGGACACTCTGCATATCACCGAGCTGCCTTTGGAACCCAGATGTGGCTCTTGCCAGAGTCCCACAGAAACACCTTGTAACAATGCGTATTTATTCCACCTTTCTTTCTTCTCCTTCTTTTTCTCCTAGGCTACCAGTGTTACAGAAATGCATCTGCTACATTCACATGTCTCTCTGCTTCTTTTTTAAGTGCCTTGCTACCTGGCAGTCATTCCTGGCATCTCAAGCAGTGGATCTTCATGTGGAAGAAGATTCTGAAGACAGGACTTGAGAAATACCTCTGCCTGATGTCTGCCTTTTCCATGCAGTTTCTCCCAAAGAAGTGCTTTATACCAGATCAAATACACTATTCAATTTAACTGTCAAAGATCAGTTAAATGCAGGAAACCAGCTTATTGAAAAAACTCAGGTATTCTAGTCCTGAAATATATTTGGGAACACGCTATATATTGCTTTATATTGCTTAGCTGTCATCTGACATATTTTTATGCAGCTGTTTGCATACAACTGTTTTCATAAATATTGCATAATTTGGATATAAAGTATTTTAAATATGTAAAAATAGCCCCATTTTAATAAAAAAGTTTAATAAGGAAAGTTTGTCTTCATTCAGTGTGCCAGCCTGTGGTATTTTGACGTGCTTGTTATATCCTCTGTGTTGAGCCGTTTCCTGCGTTTGTACAATTACCAAGCGCAGCCTTCAGGGAGCTCTTCAAGCATAATTGGAATGGATGGTGCTCGTTACCTGCCGGCAGCGGGGTACAGAAGGATGCTGAACATGGCCTGGCAGAGTGATGCCACTGTGAGTACTGCTAGTGCTGTTTGCAGCGTTTACATGTCTACTAAACACCTGCAATTTGACCATTTTTTTAAGGGATAAAGAAAAACGTGTCAGTTGATGCAACAGACTTTTTACAGTGAGACAGCATTAGTTGCAGCACTGATCCTGCCAACACAAGAGCTGCCATTCCCAGGGTCAACCCTTCTCCTCCCATGGATGACCTTTCTGTAGTCCTTAACTCCTTCCCTCTTCCGGCAGCCAAGTGGAAGAGAAAGGGAGAAGAAAGGACAAGAGAGTTTTGCATTAAAATGATGAGCTGATTCATTCATGCAATATGCATTACAGCTTCCAGTCAATGAATTGTTCCAACCAAAAGCTCTCTCAGTTTGCATTTGTAATTCCTGTAGTTGTGCTCTCTGGTAGTTAAGGTCTGAATATGGGCAGAATGGGGTACAGGAATGAGGAGAGAGCCTAACCAGGGCTCTGGCCTTCACCTCTGGGGGTGGCATTTTGTGAGTCTGCCTTTGTCACTCACCTCATGGCTGTGGAGGGTGGTGTGTTTTACCTGTGTGTTCTGCCAGAGCAGAAAGCTGCTGTCTGAGGCATTTTGCAATCAGAAGCACTGTCAGGGGTTGTACATCTTTGGTAAAAATGAGGGTGGTGGCTCATTATGTTCACGATTTATTTTTTATTTCTCTTCCTCTTCAGCCAGGCCATAACTTGTGGGAGGAAAGACTTTAGCAATCAGTTACACAGAGGCTTTCTTGTGACCATCTTCTAGTAGCAGTATCATCATGCAAAACCAAGGTCTGTTGTTAAGTACACCCAAACGTTGTCCTTTTCGTGTCATTCAAATACTTCTGAAAGTCTCTTGTGTATAGAAGCCTATTTCCAAAGAGTTTTCTTTGGAAAAGAAACTCTTTCTTTGGAGCCTCACCTTCCTTAGGCTAATGCTTAGAAAGCGCTTAAACTACTTGATTACTCAAACTGCCACACTTCCCGACTTTCCTTTCTGCTGTTTCCAGAGAGCTTTGTACAGCTTGTTAGAGCCCAACCACTTTAAATAATTTCTCAAGTGCCAGAAGTCTGGCTAGGAATTCATCTTGCCAGTAGCTATAGCTAAGAGTTCTGTCTGGAGGCCTCGATTTCCTTCTGCAGATTTAAAGGCAAATGTGATCTTCAAGAAAAGAAACTAGTGTAAAAATGGTGTCATTTTTTTGGGTGTGTCTGTCTGCAGAGAGCATGAAACAGCTCTGAATGGCAGAAGGTTTCCTGTCCAGTTCTGTGGGGGGGTTCTTCTCAAATGTGTTTGAGATCACTTGACAAACATCAGCATTTTACTGTAAAAGAGAAAATTCCAACTGCACCTGCAGATTCCCAGCTAGATAATCACCAGCTGCAGAACACAGCACCAGCACAGATTAGCATCTTCTTCAGGCAGCCAACGTGCTCGAGTGTCCTTTCCCGGCCCAACAGCTCCATCTTTTGCAGGGATGTCTCTTCTGCTCAGCATCAGGCATGGGACCATTGGCAGGTAGTTGTGAGTTACTGGTGTAACTGTTCAAAGTGCCCATGACAGCATTCTGAATTTATGTGCATGTACTTGGAAAGCACAAGTCAAACACGTATTAAAGAGAGAGAAAAGAGGGCTCCTTCTGCTCAGAGTTCAGTGTGCAAACCCCGACTTCTGGCTCACCACAACTTCCTCAGGACTGTGATTGCACAGCCTGTGGCAAAATGCATGACCAGAGAAAAAAAGAAACAAAATATGGGCATAAAAAAGAGAGCTGCTGGTCCCTGCTGCTGGCAGCCTGCACCCAACACAGTGGCTTTTCAAAAAGATTTGGGCTTTATGTATTGAAATGAATTCCTTTGCCTGCCCCTTACGGGCAGGATTTCACTGACAGTGTCACTGAGAAAAGGATGGAGCTGCCACGAATTAATCATGAAACCAACCTGCCAGCAGCAGCTTTGCAGGCCAGGAGGGATATCAAGGGGTTTTCTTCCACACACCCAACTCACACTTCAACATTATGTATCAGCACTGCTCACTCTACTGCACACAGAGTCCCTTGCAGCTCAGGGAGGGATGGATGCGGGCAGAGGCATATGTAATAGGCTCCTCTGACATGTTGCAAGTTTATGCAAAGAAAACGGCTAAATAAACCTTTTCTGACAAGTGGAGGAGCTCATGCCTGGTAGCTGGTGGGGCTGACTCAAGTAACTAGAAGATCAAACTGTACAGCCTTAGCAGAAAGCACCTGGGCAGCAAAATTGTGGCACAGCATTTACCCTGTGAACCAGTTGCGAACTGTTGATTGCCTTCCTGTTGCCTTGACTGTAGCCCTGTCCTCATCATGGAGAGAGAAAAGCCTTATCTGTACAATCTCACAGAGGCAGCTTATCAAATAAAGAGTGATTAAACATTGGCCAACAAACTGTGCCTTGAACTCCTTCAAGAAACTTACTGTGCTGCTTTTCCAAGCTGCACGGATGTGTGGGGCAGCCCCACTGCTGGCAGTGGCTCTGCTTTGCTCTGAGGAACAGAGATGTGACCACTCATCCAAACCTGCAAGGGACAGCCACAAACTGAAATTTCAGTGGATTTGGGAGGTTTTGGGGACCTGAAAAGTGAATGTCCATCCTGGTTTAGGTAAGTTACACAAAGAAATGCAGAGCTGTAAGAGGACATCCTTGTTTAAAACACAATCAGCACAACGATCAAATAACATTATATTCATTTTCCTACAGGCAAAAAAGCTCTGCTTTGAGGTTTAGAAGTTTTGATCTGGACTGTGACATGATACTGAGTTCTCAGCAGGAATAATTCCTTTGATAATTGCATTGCTCAGAAGGTTAGTTAAGGAATAAGCATTATTGTGTCTGCATTAATAGTTAACCAAGAGTTGCCATTAAGCCCTTAACTGTCAAAATCAAAGTAAGAAACTTCCTTGGAATCATGGAAACGTTGCTTACGTGGTATGGGGATGATTCACTGTTCTCTAAGGAATTGTTTTAACACTATCTTAGCTTAAAGAGCAACTGAATTGCCTTGTGAATTAACTTCTTTAATAAAGAGCAGTTGCAAGGTTATAATGGGGGGGGGGTTGTGTGTAACTGACAATAAAGCATCTCACCAGGCTCTTTTGCAAATGGAAAAAGAAAAAAACAGCTGTTAATTTATTTTATTTGTATTCTGGCATTGCCTTCATATAAATAATAAATCAAACTTTCACCAAGAGGTAAAACAATAGTACATCAAAGGAGCAAGAAGCTCCACACGAGTACAGCTATCACACATCTCACACCTGAAGGATTGGTTTTTCACTCAGGTGCTGCATTACTTGGCTGTTGGGTTACAAGACAAAGCCAGAATTGCCCTAAATATCTCACCTCCTGCCCAGGAGCCTGGAGGAATTCCTTGGGGCCCACAAAGCTGCAGCAGCTCATGGAAGTTGCAGGATCACTAATGCTTTTTCATCTTGTTTTACTGTTTAGCACTTCAATAGACACCACACCAGAGTTCAAAGTTTCTATCTAATAAAAGCAAAAGAGGAAGGTTTGTGAGGCTCTCTTGCAACCTAAAAAGTGCTCTCTGAGTCTAAGAAACAAGGTGAAAATTGAGAGTGATTCTAGGAAGAGAAAAACTATTACAGGAATTTAGTGCATCTTCTCCTTTTGTCCACCTGCAATACTTTCTGCAATAAACAAAAACCCTGGCTCATCCTCTGCTGACACAAAAGCCAGGCTAAAGAAACCTCAGAGTAAGATTTGTCATTGGGCTTAAGAGAAAAGAGCTAAGTGAGGATACCTCTTTGGAGACCATGTGTTCATTCACTGACAGGAAAGTACAAATTTTATAAGCAAACTAATTGTGACAGCTTAACAGAGTAAAGTAAGTTGTTCAGTCTGTACTGGTGCCTTCCAGTGTGTTGCTTTAGTCCTGGGATTGCACAGATTTTGTTATCATGTCCTATTGTGGGAAAGAAATGTGAAAGGAGAGGTGCGAAAGCAGAAAAAGCAGCTCATTTCCAACCTTCTGTGATGACTGTACACTATGGCATGCAATTTTAAAAGACTTTCAAATTACCTCACAAATCCAATTGTGCCTCATTTTGTCACGTATGGGTACCAGAAATGAAGACATACACTTCTGCTGGAGGCTGAACCTAGAACTCGTTTGCATTTTAGCTTTTACTTCATTTCTGAGGTTTTGCTGAAGCAGAGAGACTCTCAGTACAGACCAGCACAAGCCCTACCCAGAATATCTAACACAAAAAGGCAGTACTGGGTCAAACCAGCAAGTCTTTGCCAGTTGCTCGTAACCAAGGTTAAAAAAAGCCACCTCCTATCTGGCTAAAATGCAGAGATGCCAACAGAAGGCATTCCCTCATTTTTATTCTTTTTTCCCCCTTTCCATAAGAGCTGCAAAGCCACTTCCCACGGCCCCACACTGTCTCCTGCTCAGGGCTCTGCTGAGGCTGGGGATGGCAGTGAGCTGGGGCAAAGGGAGCCCTGCCTCAGCTCCAGTGCTGCCCCAGGGCTCACTCAAAGACATGCTGAGGAGCAAAAGGAGCTACTGTACTTTGTCTCATTACTCAGGCTCTGGGAGTGGCACAAAGATAACTGTCACCTGGCACTTGGACTGAGTGTACCGATGCCAGAAAAGTTCAAATATAGTACAGAAGGAGAAGAACACCTTGGATACAATTAGAAAGACATTTGCTGTCGGGATTTAAATTCTATTTAGCTTAGTTTTTCCCCCTCACTCCTGACCATGGTCCTGTTCCTATTTCCCAAGGCTCGCTCCCCACACTGCACACGTGTTGTTCCTGCAGTGTGTGAGGGTTGCTATGGGAATTCTGCCTTCACTGCTCAGAAACTCACTGTCTGCAACTTGACAAGGCAACGTTCTCACTGTGTATGTTCATCCTTATGGAAAACAATATTATTTCACACCTGCTTTTTAATACATCATCTCATTTACCAAACGTAGTCACTAGGAATCTCCAAGGCTGTGATGATTTTCCTTGGGAGTCCCCCTCTCATAAGGCAGATGCAGATGCCAGACTGTTCTCACTGGTTATTTGTGGTACTGCTATTTTATGGCAAGGATGTAGGAACACAGGTCTAACCCCACAAAACAGCCACAGCAGTGGCACGTGGCACGGCCCTGTGTCCACACAGCTGGTGAGCTACCTAGCTCACTGGTGTGTGGAGAGCTGCTCTGAACATTCCAGTGTCAATGCTAGTGTTTAAAAACTCTGACATCAGTTTAAAGCACAACTGAGTTCCCTGAGTAATTCCAGCTCTGCAGATGTGTTTACGTATGGAGCCTCTTGTTTTAGGGTCTGTGGGTTCATTCTGGCACACGTGAACGTTGCCAATGGGATTGCTGAGCACCCCATCCTTGTGCTGGGATCCAGACTCCCAGGAAAGCAATGAAAAGACCAAAGACTGTGTTCAGCTGTTCTAATACAAAGTCTTCCAATTAAGCAACATTCAAATTATTAATAGCATTTGGGAAAATTTTGTTCATTAAAAAGAAATTGGAGCAGAAAAATAGAATCAGTGTCTTGACTTTCTTCTTAAACCTGGTAGTGACCACAGTATTTCTGCCATTTGTCTCTAAAAGCTTCGGGGGTGATTTTTTTGGGAGGGGAGCATTTTCCATTGTCTCAACTTCAGCATATCAGCTGCTCTCCAGCAGCAGCAACATGAAGTTTAAAACGGAAGCAATAAAGCCTTAATTATAGGGCAGGGTAACAGCTACAAATGCATATTCTACTGCTCCATGTTCTTCAGAAGGATGTAATCAATTCACACTGTTCTTGAATGATGTTTCATATTGTGATCTTGTAAACAGAACTTAAAATAGCCAGTTTATAAAGAAAGCAAAATCTCTATAATTAGGAGAGCCTTTCTTTTCTCCAAATTAACCCCAAAGAAAAGTGGGAGGATGGAGGTAGAGCAGCTTGGACTTTGAACCCCCCACTGAAGTAAAAGAACGTTGATGTTTTGGAACTTGGTTTTGGGTTTAAGAAAAACATACAGCCATTAAACAACATCCACAACAACTAAATGTGGTGTGTCAGAGAGGAACTGAGACAAAATGGTGTTTCTTTACCACGAATCAGCTCAGAGAGTGATCAGTGACACATTGGTTTGAGTTTCAGTAAGGAAACCAGAAAACAGAGTTGACAGAATTCAGCACTTTCAGGATTTGGGTTGCATCTTATCATTTAACAAGTGATCAGTGGCTTCTGCTCCACACCGTGATGGGGAGGCTCAAGTTTCTTGTGAATTCAATATTAATCTTGGGTTTGAAACAGGCTGCTAAGGGAGGTTGGTAATATACCATCCAAGAAACAACTAAACCAGTGCTTCGTTACAGCAGATTTTGAGCAGCTTCAATGCCCCTGCCATGGAGATGGGACTGTAGTGCATCTAGAGCTGGTTTTCCCCTTCGGGGTTAAGTTTGAAGAAGCCAGGATTAATAGATAAATCAGTTATAACAGCTCTGTTCCGGGATGTATAGCCTTGAATTATGGTACCATAAGAAAGAGGCCACAATATTAATGTTGCTTAGTGGAAAAAAAAGCATATTTTAGAGTATCCTGTGGCTGAGTAAAGTCCCAGGGAGTTAAATCAGCCCTCTGCTCAGCCCTTCAGCTTCTGAACATAGGGGCTGAATGTTGGTGAACGTGGAACAGCTTTACCCATGAGCCAAAGAGGCACAAAGATGCCATTGGATCACCTTTTTGTTGCTGAGCCATAGCTTGTTTTTGGACTGTAGCCTCTTCCTCCTTTGCCACTTGCCAGCAAAACTCAGCATGTTTGTCAAAAGGCTGATTAACGAGGATCCTGAGGATCCCTGTCCATCTTATTTATCATTTCTTTAAAAAGACAAGGTGATAAGCCTGTTAATGACTTTGGAAAGAAGGTGTGCTTATTTGGTGAATGTTACCTTTCTTTACAGCCTCTTTACTCCTCAAGTGAGTAGAACCAGAATGATTAGAATAAACCTCAAACTGTTTTTGTCACTCTCAAAGCCGCTTAGGACACAGTGACATCCCCCCCCCCCAGTGGCAGAGGGCAAGAAAAGCTTCTCACACTTCTAAGTCTTCAACGTAACTCACATAACGGGAAGGACAAAGGCTGTCGAGTCTCTTGGCCTTTTCTGTTTCTTAAGTTTCAGCATGTACTTCTGCAGCATATGGGTACAACTAATTACATTTGCTGAGCAGATGTGCAAAAGATGGATTGATAAGCCAGGGCTGGTAAATGTTCACTGAGGAGGAGGCTGGTGTTCTGTGACACAGCTTGTAAATGAGACACCTCTGGAAATGACAAATGTAAACCCTTCCATTCTAATACATTAATCCTGAGGTTAAAAGAAGCCCAAGTCCACTGTCAACGGGGGAAAAACTGTGTAACTTGTCTCTGTTTCCAGCTTTAGAACAATTAGTGTTTTCAAACTCTTTGGAAGACATTGGGTTGTTCAGACTTGTTTCCATCCTTCCATTTGCTACTCACTGTTGAAAAGGAAGGTGAAGAAGAAAGGATTTGGAAGGGAAGGGGAAAAAAAAAGGTTAACTCCTCTCACATAACAAACAGATTCAAAACACATTAGTTTTTCAAACGTTACAATGAAGAGACAAGTGCTAAGACTAGTGAGAATCTGAACACCACACCTGAGTGAAACAGCAAGCAAGGAACCCCTGATGTGGTGTGTCAGAGCAGATCTGACTGCAGACGTGGCTGCTGCCACAGCAGCTTCTGCTGTTGAACGTGCCCACCTGAAGCACTACAGAAGCTTCAGGGATTCTCTCCTTCAATAATTTACAATCCTATTGCCCTAATTCAATATTAAGCTGGTGAGGAAAATCACTTTACAATCTGTTGGATGTTTAAGATGGTAGTTTTTGCAAGTGTTACAGCCCCTCTGTAAACCAGGACACTTGTGATCACGCAACTGCCTTTAGCCAGATCTGGGCATGTCTAACTCTAAGGGGTCTCCTTTTGTTTTCTTTGTTTTGCTTTTCAACAGAGCTGAAGGAAGTTTGAGAAGTTTGTGTATTCTCTGTAGAGAAAGAACCAAAAAGGAAAAGTTTCTTGCCTCTCAAAGTGATTTGCAGTCTCCATCCTTTTCACTTTCTCCCGTTAGTCTCCGCGTTTTTATTCACAAATCTCAGATCTGTGTATTCACCTTCTCCAGCTTTCAGGTGCTTTTCCTTCACACTTAATTTCTTTCTTCATTTCAGAACCCTTCATTTCCCTCTGACATCATGTAATATTTATCACATTAGTGCTAAAGCTGCATAAATAATTCATCATCTATTTTGCCTCTTTTCCTATTCAAGTATGGCCCATCATGATTTACTTGAAATATTCATTATTTGAAATGTGTTGCTGACTATTTTTTGCAACCAAATCTCGGCCTGTGTATTGCTCAGAGGTGCAACAAAAACCCCAAGAGGTAACGATTCGACAGTGTCATCCAGCTGTACCCTGATGGAAGCTCTTCTACTCATCTGCATCTGTTTGCCGTGTCTGCTGAAAACAGCTACTGCGAATACTTCTCTATCTTCACTTAAACGTGACAAGTTCCTGACCAAGGGAAATGTCATGTGCAGGATCTCCATGGTCAGGCATTGGGAAGCCTGAAAGAGATAACGCTGGCATCTGATAACGCTGACACAAGGCCCAGGACTGTGCTGGGCAGCAGCAAGAGGTCAGCATCGCTCCTGGAGCAGAGGGATGCAAAAAAGAGGCTTCATTCACATGCAGCCACAGACTTTTCAGCCTGGAGTGGCAGCCAGGGTGTAGCTGCTGTGCTCACATGCATGAGGGATGCCACATTTTGGGGAGCCAGAGGCTGGGCTTCCAGAGGTTTGAGACGTGATGGGATCAGCAGGTCCTGTGCCCTGTTCCCCACTTGAAAGAAGCTGTGTTTGCAGCCCCTGGCTGCTTTCATTGAGGGAATGGCCGTTTCCAAGCAGCATCCCAGACTTATAAATCCCCTGTTAATGAGATCCTCAAGGGAAGGTCCTTGGACAAATCCATCCCTTGTATCTCCAGCTTTCAGCTCATTTATGCACCTCATTATCAAGTGGCAGTACTTTCTTGGCTATTTTGGCTTCTTAGGTGAGGAAATTGGTGCCATAAATAAACAGTGACAACCAATGTCAGCAGGAGCATGGTTATTTCTCACCAGGCATTTGTGTAAGCAGCTATGTAAATATTGTCATTCCTCAGACTGTCAGCTCTCAAGGCTGGAGTGTTTTCAGCTTTGTTGATAAAGCACCTAAACAGCAGTTTCTGCTCTGAAGCTGGGATTTCTACTTGGTGCTAGAGTGGAATTAATACTTAGCTCTGCACGTGTATTTCTGGTATGTCCTAGGGTTGCAAACTACTCCTGTTTGTAGTAGGAGCAAGTGGTCGTCACAAACTCAGGGCCAGGCCCCAGCGTGTGTCACCTACAAAACACAGTACAGCTGCCTGCCAAATACTGTCAGTTACAAAGTGAGTTCTCAATGACATTCCTCCTGCAGTGAGGAGGTTGCTTTTGATTTCATTGCTAATTAAAAGTTCAATCATTTAGTGCTCAATATTCTCACTTTAGCACTAAATGAACATTAAGTGATATAATTGCTGCTGAAGTCCCTGACCAAATTGGAAAAGGAGGGGTAGGGGACAATCTTTCAAAGTATCAGGGCTTGCTCTGTTCCACCTCTTGGTTTCATTAGAGATGCCAAAGAGGGAATGCTGACCCCGAGGGCTGGCTTCTCTTCCCCCAGAACAGGCAGTTCAATCAGTGCAGCTATTGGCTTTGGTGTGCAAGCTGCCAGCTGGACCTGTGCTCTGCAGAGGCTCTGGGAGCGTGTCCAGCAGCAGGGAGGAAACACCGAGGGGCAGACAGCACAGATCCCAGGGAGCTGTGCTGGGAAGAGGACAGAGAGAAGGTGCTCTCTGCTTCATGCCAAAGCAAACAAGTGGGACTCACTTGGAACAGTGAAGAAAACAAAGCTAATTTTTCTTTCTGAATTTCTAACAAAGCCCCGATACACAGAAATACGTGGAAGCAAGCCCACAAAGCAGACAATTGGCACTGAGAAGCAGTCTGCAAATGACTGGCTACAGAGGCTGTGACTTTGTGGAATCATGTCATTTTCTCCTGTTAGGCTGAGCTGTCACCCACTGTAGCCAGACTCCACGGATGAATGAGTATCCTGTAACTAATTATTACTTATCCTTTTTCTACATGACCCCTGGAGTTGTTTTTTATAAGCTACAAGTGGTCAGAATCTGCTTTGCATTCAGTGTTGCTGACAGCAGGAATGATCGGAAGAATTCACTTAACAAATACAGATGATAAAATAAAATGTCACACTTTATTACATACTTTTGTTCCATCTGTCTGAGCAATTTTAAATGCCAGATTTAAAGCAGTGCCAGCAGGCCATGTCTTTCAGGGGTGCTTGCACATGGCTGCCCTGGCTTTTGGCATTTCCTTTATTAAGAGGATGATTTGGTGACATGGGAAACTCATGGAAGGAGGCAAAAGGACGTGTGTTTGCAGTGGGACCTTCCCCCCTGCCTGTGCCAGCTCTGCACCATAACAGCATCTCTGTTACTGGGCACTATTTTTCTGTCACTCACAGCAGTTCACTTGTTCACACAATAAATATTGAGGCTTTGGAGAATTCCAGATTACGTTTAAAATACTTTAAGCCTTGCCATCACTGAGGCATAGCAATGGTGCCAGTGGGTAGGTGGCTGCTTTGTTCATGTTCCCACCAGACTGCTCCTATTTTCTTCTGGTCCTTGTGGGGATGGCACTTGCCCTGCCAGGGCTGCCTGACCAGCCAGACATACCAGGTCTACCCTGTCCTCCTCACCAAGGAGAGAAAGAAGTCTACCTCAGCCCCAAAGTCCACCCAAGACAGTGGGTTTTCAAGTTTAGCTCAAGCTTGTCACATTTTTGATGCATTTTCTGCTTCAAAAACACTGTGAAACAAATGAACAGAAAAAAAGTCCCAGAGGAAATAACTCACAAAGAGATTGGGAAATGGAGCACAAAGAGAGAGAATAAAAAGTGTAGAGAGTTTCTGATTAAAGAGAGGGAAAAGAGACAGAGTGGATATGATTCCTGTGTGACCTGACCTAGGTGGACCTACTTTAGCATGGGGGTTGGACTAGATGATCTCTAAAGGTCCTTTCCAGCCCTGACCATTCTGTGATTCTATGATATGCCACGTGCTCCATGTCCAAGCCTAGCTTTCTGTGCCAGCTCAGTGGCACTCTGGCTCTGATGCACACAACTGGTGCTGCACAAGCAGGAGAGCTTTCTTCTCCTTGGTAAGATCTGACTGGCTGTCAAGTAGGACAATGGTATTACACAGGCCAAGCTGACTGTCCCAGCATTAGTGCAAGTAAGGTACAACCTAATAAGCTGCTAGGAGTATCTCTGCTGCTATGTCCACTCCATGAAGAACTCTCATGCCATGCGTTTCCCTTCCTGTCCTGGTTATATTCCCTTTCAGAAGCCGATGACTTGACAAAACATGTGCAAACCCAATGTGTTTAGGACTTGGAAAACAGCCAAGCAGTTCCCTCTACAAGCACACACGCATTTTAGATGGAGAGACCTTAAAAGGTGCAAAATTGCAGCCCACAGAGCCTTAGCACTTCTTGTATCACACATCATCAGCTACTTGGAAATAGAGGCTGCAAGTTCTTCTGTGGCCTTCCCTGGAAATTCCAACAGCATTTCAAAGCTGAGATGTGCTTTTGCTTTGTTCTCTTGAAGTGTTATTTCAGCCCATTTTAAGTGCATGTGTGGAGAGAGGCAAAAGTGTGAAGGCACAACTGAAACCATTTATTCCTCTTTGTCCTGAACTTTCCACGATGAATTAATTAGAGTTGGACTTCCCACTAACTAGAAGTTAAACTTTCCTACCTGTTTCTGTGAACTGGAAAGCAAGCTGGTAAATTGCCTTGGCTACCTCTGAGGCCCCTCATGTATTTGTCAGCCTTTCATTTAAAAGCTGGCTGTGCCATGGTAATGGTCAGAGAAGAAGATGCCAAGCATTTATCAAGCTCAGGCTTGTTTTTAAAAGCGTATCAGGAAAATAGGTACATCAGAGGCAAATGTGCCACATTTTAACAACCAGTGAGTATGATTTTGCTGAACATTTAACAAATACTCAATCATTCCATTCTAAACCTTTGAGAAGACATTGATTTTTTTCCCCCCCTATTTAAGCTTTCATTATTTTATTATGCTTGTTCTCTGCAAAGAGCATGAGAATCGGGGCCCTTGTTCCTGAAATGCTGCAGGGTATAAGGGGAGGGAACTTGAGTATTGGGATTTGAGTGTGAGAACTTTGCTAACTCCAGGCTACTATTAGTTTTGCACCCTGCCAGTGAGTAAAGCATGGATTAGACTGGCAGAAATACTCCCAACGCCGCTCATACCTTGGGGCGGATTTTGCTCAGACTGATTGTTCCATTAAGCTCCCAACGTGGGTGAGAAGTCACACTTGTAATTTGCATCCGCATAACAGAATTAGCAGAGCTGCTGCTTTGAAGTTGAATTATCCATGTGCACGTTTAAAGCAGAATATTGAAAGTGCATTGTGTTGTTTGCACAGCTGCAGAGAGCTGAATACACGGGATGCTTGCAGGTTTGCTACCAAACCTTCCACGCAGCCAGGCAAACACAGGGCTATTGTGAAGTCTGCAGAAGATCTACAACCATGGGCAGGCATTGAAGCACAAGTGAAGCTCTAAAGAAAGTTTATAACTTCATTTGTGGACTTTGAGGATAAACTCAACAGGCCACTTAAGACTTTGTATTATGAGGTGCCAGCTGCAGCTCTATAATTAAAGCTGAGCTTTGAATCTAAATCAGGGGTTCAACTTCATTTTTTATGTGGACAGTGGTTTCCTTGCTTTTCCCCTCCTGTCTCAGAATGTACAGTACTTGCTGTTTGAGTACATCAAGGATATCCTACTCACTTGAGAGTAAATCAAGCAGTTACAGGTTAAAACTAATCTGTAACATAGACTGCTTATCACATCAGATTCTGTTCAGAACACTCCCAACGGACCTGCCTCAGCTCTCGGTTGGTGTGAGGGTGCCTGGGCAAGTCTGGAGCTGCAGCTCCCACCTGCCATGGCCCCGTGGGGTTGGTGGCAATGACATCACTTGCAAAAGCAAACAAACACGCTGATATTGGCTCATGCACCCCATCAAGAGATATTCCACAGCTGAATGGGGCTTCAGAGAAGCCACACAGACAATTATTCACTATGAAACACTGTAAGCTGTGACAAAAATGAATATCAGACTGTTCCTGGTAAGCTGCAGCTACTGCTGTATACTCAAGCTACCTGATGTGTGTACTATTTTCCATCCTCCACCCTTAGATAATTGACAGGTTTCATGGACCACTGTACTGTTTGATGCCACTGTGCCACAACCTGGCTGCTGGTCATTTTTGCACAGAACAGAAGGAATCACTGCAAAAAGACAGGCATGACACACAACGTTTATCTATGAGCGAGGAAGATACTTTGACAGGACTTTTACATTTATGCTAGTGACTAATCAAAGTTTCAGCTCAGCATCTGAGGATCAGCATTTCTAATGTTCTGGCTGCCTGTCTCTTAATCAGATCAACACCTTAACATCAAGGGTTCTGCATCCTGTGACATTTGTAATGGGAATGTCCAAAATCTGCGAAGCAGACAGATCTGTTTGCAAGGAAACAAAAATGCTACAGCTCTGATGGTACCAAAACTACCTGAACACTACCTTCCCTATAGCAACAGGGAAAATACAAGTGAGGAAGGTTTTCTGAAATGCAGTAAGTAAGGAAATCTCCTAGATGAAAATCCAGAGCGTTCTGTACAATTTCATGCACTGATGCATCTTTGCCAAAAGGAGTAGAATTCCTTCAGCTTACAGCTGCACATGTAATTAACCACATGGAAATGATAACCCACAGGAATTCAATAGTTTGCCTCAAAACGTCATCCTCTTGGGTCTCGTGGCAAACTGTTACACAATAAGCCTAAAATGTTGCACTCAGATCTGCTCAGTTCACACATGGTGCATTCAGAGAGCTGCATCTCTCCAAATGAAAAACCCCAGTGCAAGAGACAAGAATGTATTTATTTCATTGAAATACCAATGATCCTCCTAAAACTAAGTTTGAGGTTCATCAGATTTACTGCAGTTTATTCCTTTTGGTTGAGGAATCATTGGAAAAGCATCAGATCCTGATGCAGTCAGAACCCCCGAGTAAACTGCACATCAGTATCAAAATTGATCCAGTCTCTTTGCACAGCACCCATCTTTTGGAGCAAGTGTAAATGTTACATGACTTAAACTAAAGCCCTGCTAAGAGTATTAAAGTTATAGCTGATTTCTTGTAATTGCCAGATACCTCTAGCCCTGTAACCACACACTCTCACCAACTGCACCACAGTCTCCACAACATTTATTTGTAGCCATTGACACTCCTGTAATCTATAGAATTGTTCTCTCAGTGTTTAGTACTGCAACAAATAATGTCTTTTCACTGCAGCTTAATTTCTTTAATATTCAATACTGTTCATACTCCTATTGAAAAAGAAAAAGGAAAGTTTTTCTATAGTTGTTAATACTGGAAGGAATTCTGTCTGGCAAAGAAAACAAACCTTAAGAAGCAGCAATGCTTAAACAAAAAGTTCAAAGTGATTCCTTAAGAGCACGTCAAGCCTGCAGCCCAGTCCCACACTTGCTTCTCCCACTGCACAGAGATAAAAGAGAAGTTTGGCAACACATGCAAAGGGCTAAACAGATCAAACTAATGTTGGATGTGACACTTTCTGAAGTTCAGCTGATGTCCTCGTCCAACTTCTTTGCAGGTTTGAATACTTTAGTTATTAAACAAATACTTGAATTATTTCTTAAACAGAAACCAAGGGGGGCATTTGCATCCTTTGTTCCCATACGTAGAGCAACTGTGCCTTGTCTAACAGTCCTAAAAGTCAAGAAGAAGGTTACCAAAACACGATGGGAATGACTCCAACATCCACTCTTTATGTTATGCTGTGATTTATGTTCTTTTCCTTAGCTGTTTATCATCTACACACTATTTGCTAGCTACACAAACTATCGTTGTCAAACTTGCATCATTATTGCCCTGTTACAATGAGACTTCACCTTGTATTTTATCACTAAACAAAACCCCTTTGACAAAACACCACAAACCAAGGGTCTGTCCCTATGAAGGGTTTGTATAATCCAGCCAGGCAGAAAGCAAAAACGATGCCACCACTGATTTGCTCATTGCTGATCTGAACAGTTGGAAACACTGAACTTTTGTACTAAGTCCATTGTAGCCCATTCACAGATATTAAATAGCTGAGAAAGGATTTATAAGTGCATACTTTGACCTGAAATTCACTTAGTCCAGTATGAAGTGTCTGCTGGGTATCAGCACTGGGTTTGTCACAAGAGGTTTTTTTTTCCCCCTATAGCCTCATCTGTTGAGCAGGACACACACATTGAAAAATGGGTAACACCACACTCATGAACAGCACAAGATACTCACAAGTGTCAGCAATAACCATCCACACTAATACTCAGTAATACATTTGAAATAGATGTAAAAAGACTGCCAGGTGCATGACTGAGTAAGGATAATTCCCTTATCTCGCTTCCTGCACACAAGGTTCTTTCTACACCCAGCCCACCTCAAAAGTGAATTTTGTTTTCTGTCTCCTGAAGGGGAAAAGGAGAAAAAGAAAGAAAAGAATTATTCAGTTAGCAGCAAATTGGTACCAGAGAGAATTTATTGATGCTGAGTCAATCAAAACCTCAAGGTGCTCTGTTCGCATCCTCACCCATCAGACTGTCTCAGGGAGCCGATGTGTGGAGGAAAAGTAGATAGTTTAATTATTATTATCTATAAACTACTAGGTAGGCCCTGAGGTATTCTGAAACAACTTGTATAAGGAAAAAGCATCTGCAGTGAAGAGCATGAAGAACATCAGTCTTTGCTTATTTTACTTAGAAATATTTTAAATCTTGGTTTTGTTTCCAAGAGATCTCAGTCCGCAAAGGTACAATGAACCAGTGAAACAGCTGCAATTATTAAGAGAACTGAATTGCAAGTACACTGTGGAGCACTGCACTGAGTCACCAAGGAGTGCTGGAGAACCCCTCCGTTATTCTAAATGTGTACACACTACCAAAGACAATAAAAATATCAGGTATTATTGATACTGCGTCACAGCACAGTGGGAAAGCTGCACAGAGCCCCGAAAAGAAACACCAGAGTAAACACCAGAGTAACTCTGTGGTTGAAATATTGGAATGAAGTTTAGAGAGCTTGTGACCTGGAAAAATAAAAGACAGGAAAAAAAAAAAAAAAAAAAAGAAAGAAAAAAAGAGAGATACACATAAAGGATCCAGCCCCAACCTCAGAAGGACTTGCATGATACGAGTTGCATTACAGAAGATGCTCAGCTTCTGCATGATTGATTTTTTTTATAGTTTAATCATTGTAGACTTCTCTAAATTAAATGCAATGTTCTATTGTTCGGACAATGCAGCATAAATTACCACAAATACATTAGAAAGGATTTTTCATGGAAGCCTGCTAGGCTCTCTGAATGAATGAATGAATGAATGAATGAATGAATGGTGGAGAGGGCTGTAACATTTCATTTTGAAATGAACTCTTTACCATCAGAGAAACGTTGTCATGCCTAAATGCAAGCATATAGATTTTTCACTAACATGGGAGTCTTATTCTGCAACAGAATGATGGAAATGCCATAATATGTCATAAATGCAAATTAATACAGTTCTCCATTAGAAGACTGCTTGCAGGGACAAAGATAAACTCATCACAGCAGACCCATTGGTGCTTTCACAGTTAATGCCTGACAGCATTTTCATTTTTAATTTGTTTTTCCCTGTGATTTGTAACTTGATAATTTTGCCCTGGACCAAAGCGTGGTTCTCCAGGACCAACGGCAGAGCCCTCATTTAACCAAACTACAATGAAGGATTTTTAAAAGAGTGGAAAAACATTTTCCATGGCTGAATCCTGATGTATGTGACAAGCACTTGGGAAACCACTAGGCTGGTGAAAACCCAGCTGGTGCTCCAGAGCAGGTTAAAGATGATCTTTTTAGCAGCATTATGAGAGTTACTAACCTGGCCAGGAAAACCACCATCTCTGCATGGAGGAGCCATTCCTTTAATTCACCACAAGAAAGAACTTTAGGCATTGGGAAAACAGGAATGACTATCCACACTGCAATGTGTGAGCAATTGAAGCACAAAGGGCTCTCTCTGTCCTCAGAAGGGCCATCCATCCTCCACTAACTCCTCTGCGATGCCTCTTCACAAGCTGTGGGATGAGTCAGAGGCTTTCACTTCTCAGGCACTTGCTCAGATTTCCAAAGATAACTTGGGTTAAAAACCCTGAACCTCCAGCCCTCAGCCTACACAACAAACAACAATTCAGCTCCCTCAACTTTTTCCTCTCTCTTTGCCCCACCTTGCAAAAGATGATAACCTAAACTGGAAGTTTCCAGCCAACATCAGAGGTACTGGCAAACGAAGCCTTGTGCTGTTTTCATTCTGGTTTATTCAAAGACAAGCAGGGGCAGAATATTACTAAATGCCACATGCTCAGTGCATGATGGCTGTATGCTGCAGAGCTTGGCTTCCCAGCCTGAACTCTGCATTGCTCTGGGAAATCTCTTCACACACAATACAGGCAAAATGAAGATTTTTTTTTTGCTTCAGAAGCAATATTCCAGTGTGAGATTTAATAGACTTAAAACATCCAGAAGCCATGATTTCAAGACAGGGCTCTTTGGAATCCATGAATCTGCTACTTAAAATTCTCACATGAATAGCACAAACTGTGCTTTTTCAAAGGCACCCAAAAGTTAATCCTCTGAACTCCTACTGGAAGCTAAAGCATTTGAAATTTGATTTCTACAGACTCTTATCCCTCAGCTCTGGTATATAAGCACCTTTTCTTGGCCCAAATAAATTACCTCCTGCAGAGACTATTTGGTGGCCTAAGAGGAGATGGCCAGGCAGCACCACACTCCATGAAGGACACCCCTTCTTGCTATGTCCATGCTCAGGGCACACACAAACCAGGTGAACTCACAGTCTGTCTTTCCCACCACACCTTGCTGGAATGGAGGTATAATCTCTGCTTTTATACTTTTCCTTCCTGGGAATCTTTCCAGGCTAATCTGTCGTGCATGGACTGTCTGGGCTGCCTCTGTCCTTGCTAAGTCAGCCAAGAGGCACTCATCACTTTCAGTCCCTGATGCTGTGTCCAATGAGATCATCAAGAGCCTCAGACAAATCCAAAAATCTCAAGATGAGCTCCTCAGCACCTCCAGAATACCTCTGCTGGGCCTGTCCCACAGTAGTGTATTTCCACAGCTCAGCATCCTATGCCATCATACTTTTCTGCATGGCTTTTCATGCACAGCTCCTCACTGCCAGCACATTAAGCCCAAATCCAAGCGTTCAGCCTAACATTGGACTGATTCATCCACACATGGGCACAGTCACGTAGATGTGGGCAATTAATAACTTTGAAGAGCTACTCACGTTTGAAAGTTAGAATGAATTTGAACGTCTCAGCCCAAGGACACAGAAAAGCCAAATTGCCAGCAATGGTCTGGAAAAGCCCAGGTGAGTTGCAGTTCTACTAAGCCAGCTCCACTAGCATCTGCTCAGGCCTCATCACAAGCTTACAGTAATCAGAAAGAGATCCATCTAGTATAAACATAACTGTTAAAGAAGAACTGATTTATAAGTAACATAACTTCTAATGGGCATTTAGGGACTTCTCTGAGTTTACAAAATAATGAGGAACAGCTCCATACAAAATACAAATTAGAATGAGATTTTTCAGTGAAGAAAGACTGTCAAAGCAGGGGCTACTAATGCTTATATTCTGTGCTTTCCAGACGATGTCCTGCTTAAACCACACCTTCCATATTCCCAACTCTTCTACTGTGCTTCCATACTTTAATATCATGTGTTTGATTCACCACCCCTCAGTCAATTCTATTTTCTATAGCAAGACAGGTATCAAAGTGTGAGAAATTTTAACCCTCAGTTGCTACCACAGAATTCAACTCAATCCTGAAAGGCTACAGAATATGCAAACACAGAGCCCAGTAAACAACTCTCTGCCTTTCAAAATGGGTTTATGGCTTTCCCTGCCCACAGATGGAACTTCCCATGGAACACTTCTCACAAATCTCCTTCATAGTTCATCAACATGCTTCCAAGCAGGGTAAACACAGGGCAGATCTCATGCTCAGGAAGCAGCCTGGACACAGTTCATGCAGCTATCATTCTGTGAAAGTTGTCTCTGGACCTTGGTGACATCATCCCCTAAGCTACTGAGCCCAGACCAGCATCCAGCACTGTGTCCCTGGGTACTGAGTGCCTGGCCTCCAGCCAGCATCTTCAGTCACTGCCAGTTGTGCCCGATGACTACCCTGGGTTGGCTGTTTGAGCAGTGCACAGCAGCACTACATCAAACTGAAGCGCAGGGAAGGAAAACTCTATCATTCTTTTGGTGGCACTGAGGAAGTGAAGGCAGGCAGATCATACTTGGAGGCTGGCCAGCATACAGAATGTACTCCAGATCTGCACATCAAAATAGCTGAGATCTTGGACTGACTCAGACTAAATTCCATTTAGAAAAAGGAAACAAGACACAGCTACAGACTTGTATCTGCACCCAAGGCGACCTTTACAATGCAGTTTTTAAAGAAGAGGGAAAGAGAAAGATGGGTTTGGATCTCCTTTTTGCTGTTGTCTGGAAAGTCCTGCTGCTTTGACACTAGCTGAGACATGAAGGCCAGGAAAACGGCAGCAAGAACAGTGTTCACTTCTAAGAGCTGCTGCTTTGCTGATAAAGGGAGCAAGTTTCCTGAGGAACGGATTCCCCAGGGCAAAGAGCAGGTTTTAATTAGAGTCAGGAAAGCCCAGCCAAGGGACCAGGCCCTTTTCAATTAAAACTAATCAAATTGGCTGTTTTGGCTGAAAAGCTACTCGAACTGCAAGGCGTTCTGTTCCTTGGGTTACTCACGTTGGTTGACACCCAGCAAACCAAAATCACCTGCTGTTTTTATACATCTGGATAAGCACCTTATGAACAAGCCATGGATTTGAAGGTTTTGGCTGTTGTTTTAGGATTGTGTCAGGTGAAAGAAATAAGAAAGAGAGAAAATAAAACAACTACTATGTGGTATTTTTGTTTTGAGAAGATATGGCTGTAAATGTTTCCTCTATACTTAGTCTTGGTCCCAGCAGCACCTGGCAACTCACCAAAAAGGAAAAATGCCTTAGTTTAGAAGTCTCAAAAAAAAATGCAATCCATCTCCAGTAACTTTTACTGTCTGGCACAAATTACCAAGGGTTTACTTCTCTGCCAACTCAAGCCAACGTCTTCCATCAGCAGGATCTCACCTTTCCACGCCCCAAGCCTTAGTTCACTAGAGTAACGTGGAGGTGAGGTACTAAAAGATGCACCACACAACTACTGCAGAGAAAAGAAATAATAAAACTCCCTCAGCTCCTTGCCTGAACTTTTCCTTCTCTGGAGCCTCCCAAGTGCTTCAGAAATATCTGTGGGCTGGGCAGGTGTAGCAGGGAGCAAGTCACTACACTAAGAGGGTAAAAAAAGGTCTCTTATCATGATTTTGTTTGTAGATACCACAATGAACAATTGCTGTAATAGGTGGTGAGTGTGAATCCTCCTACAGCACCTTATCATTGCTACAGAACCCTGTAAGGCAGAGCACCTTATCTGACAGTGGAGCCCCATTACTCTAAATGCTGAGTTAATACACACCTGTAGAACTATTTTCCTCACTTCTTAGCCTCTGCCTTTCAAATCCTTCTCCTAGACCTCTCCAGAAATAAATGAGCATCAAGAAACATCAGCCAAACTGCATCTAAATTGCCTGTTTGCCTCGCAGTCTTTCAACTGTTGTAATTAGAAACTGCAATGCTGTTTCCAACAGTGGCAGCTTCTGCAGTTGTAAATGGAGTGATTCGGTTACACAGGCATATGTCAAGGGAGTCAGTGAATGATGGATTTAGTAGCCGTCACCTCCAGCCTCTAAGCAGCATTTTATCTCACTGCTATCAGAAGTCCTGGCTGCACACCCACACTCAGCAGAACCCCCCTTGATTGCGCACAGTGACCACGAAGAGCTTCATTCAGGGAACAGCAGGGCACAAAACAAATCTCTGCTACATAGTCACTAAATATAGTCAATTTGTACTTTCATACACTGATCACAGGCTGCAGCTTCCTGCACAGGATGGCACAGGAAAAGGCTTAGGCACAGAAAAAAAGGCAGAAATCTATTTACTTTTCTTTTTATGTTTTCTTTGACAAAATATTTGGCAAGCTCCCTTTTTGATGGAGGTTGGTTGTGTGATTTTCATCTGATACGCTTAGCTACTGCAGGAAGCACCTTTTCCTCTTTGGAACCTTATAATCTAAATAGCTCTTAACATCTTCAGCTAAATTTCTCTCTCTTTTTTTTGTGTTTCCATGCCTTCTCCCTTTCACAGTAATCTCAATTTTAAGTCAGCAGCAGCACGGTTCAGATGTTTATGTATCTTGGTCTGTTCTTTCATGTTCACATGAAAGATGCTGGAGCATCTCAGTGCTACGTCAACTGATCCAGGTGTGCAGACACTGTGCTCTGCATTGGGATCCCAGTTGTTTCCTAGACAGATTAACAGTGTCTAGAAAAGATCAGGGATGACATTTAAAGGTCCCATTTGGGATGAAAGCTCCATTTGATGAGGTGCCTTGCAGAGCTAGATACAGACAATTCACAGTGCAAAGAATAGATGTAAATCATGTCACATGTGTAGCCAGACATGGAGTAAGAAAGCAAATAGTCATAAACAGTGCTACTTCTGCTGTGTATGGGTCTTTGTTAAACTAGAACCAAAGGGACTAACAGTACTGGGAGAGTCAGCAGAGGAAGGCAGTAGGACATGGTCAGTTGTATCTGAAGGATGGATGTGAAAGCAGATGAGGTGCACGGTGCACGTTTGCACAAAGGGGTAGACAATGGAAAAGTAAAAAGTGCCAGCGAGTCTGTGCATTTCTGGCATTACTTAATCTGCTTTGCTCCTGCTGATGCACAGAGGTATACAGGCAAACCAGCAAAATACAGCTGCTGTTGTGACAACAGCACTGAACATGAGAGCAGAGCTACAAAAGAACCACACCTGCCTGTGACAGCCTCTTCAGCCTCCCAAAAGCCTCACATTTCTCTTTGCCTTTCCCTCTGCACTGCAACCAGCACTCATGCCCAGAAATGCACAAACTGGCAGAACATCCCAGCTCCTCCACTGCCACAGCGAGACAGGAGCCTGGGTGCTGAGAAGTGCAAGGCAGAGCTCCCTATTTGCCTATGATACACTCTAAAACAAATGCTAAACAGCAAAACATCAACCAACGAGGAAGATGACATGCTTAAACACTGATGAAGTGTAAAACTCAGCAGAGGGGAATGACACTGAAGGGAAATGGAATTTTTTTAAGCTAGATTAATGTATGCTGCAAAGCTCTTTATGCCATCTGGTAATAAAAGCAATAAAAGTTCAATACGGAAGAGTGAATAAATTCAGAAAGTAATCAAGAATAAGAAACTGGCATAGTGAAAGAAATGGCAACTGTTACAGAGAATGAAAGGAAATCACATCTCACTCATCCTCAAGAAATAAACACTGATTAACTGAAAGGCTGTTCTGAAAACACACTGTCCTGGAAAAGGGCTATTCCAGGGCATCTTAGAGCTGCTGGGAGACACAGCTGATACATTCACATGATAATTCTAGACTCCATCTGGCAGGTGAAGGAGCCTTTCCCTGTTCTAGGACTAACTGCTGATTCACATAAGCATTGAAGCCTCCTGTCACAACCAGAATGATACCAGCATAACTACACAAATGTGCAAGTACTCATCAGCAACTCAGACCACAGCCCAATTTCCCACACTGCGATGCCCTGACGAAGACATGTGGTATCCCTTTAATCTAGGAGGAGGGAGCATGGCTGTGTATCTCACCTCTAGCTGCAGAACAGCAGTGACAGGGGAAGCTGCAGCTCTCCCGTGTCCTCACAGATAATGCAAAAGCTGTGTCTGATGCCTTCACTGGTGAATAAGGTAAAACAGAGCACAGAGACCCCTAACAAAGGCAGCAGATGTATTAAAGGCCAGTAAGGACAAAGAGTCTTAGTACTGTTCTCTTCTGTGTTGATAACATAAGTTTCCCAGCAACCTCCCTTCCAATTGAAACCACAACCACAGTGGAGCAGTACCACTGAAAATCAAATCACACACTTGAGATCTAAAGGTCATCAAAGCCTTGTAGATGACCAAAATCTTGTGGGATCTCCCACTGCAGTGCTCAGGACTTGTAGAAGCTGCCTCTTCAAATGAGCCCATAGAGGTGACTCCTCAACTCTGACAAGGCTTTAGTTTCAGGTCTCTGTCAGTATGCAGGTAGAAGCAACTGTACAATTACAACTTCCAAACCAAACATCCACCAGAGACCTTCTGAACCTCTCTGTGCAGATCACCAGATTCCTGAAGAAAAGATCCATTCTGTTCATTCAAAAATGCAGAATACAGCCTTGTGCCTCAACTGTGTGGGGAAGGCAGGTGACGAGGCAGCAGCAGTGTCCCATGCCATCTGACAAAGAACTAAAGATCAAACACCTCCTAACTGTCTGTCCTTCTAGTCAAAATGGTAGTTGACTGAAACTTATACATTATAAGCAGACAACACTCCATAGGAGCCTCAGGATGACAGAATTCTGTCACACAATCAGCTGACAGCAAGCCCCTACTCACTTGGTTTCTTTCCCAAAAAGACTCAGCGTGGGAAAGCTCTCACCCTCCATTGACAACACACAGTTGGTTTAGCCTTTCTGTCCCTCCACCCCTGTGCTGGTGGTCACTGCCTTTGGGTATGACTCCCTGGAACAAAACCCCCACAAACGCAAGGCTGTTCTCAGTTTCCCTCTGCAAGACTGAATTCTCCAAGTACATACATATATATATCCTTGTGATGTTTTCTGTAATTGCTCAGGAAAACAAACAAACAAATAAACAACAAGGATACGAATCTCAAACAAGATCATTCACCTCGTCCTGACAACAAAGCAAAGCATTGCCAAAAGGCAAGGGGCTAGTTTCACTCCTGCTGTTTCCTGCTAGGATAAGCTTCAAGTCCCCTGCGTTCAAAGCCAGCCAAAGAGGCTTTTGTTTTGTTTTCCTAAATAAGCACTTCATTCTCAGCACTTCAGACTTATTTTTAGCATATCTGAATAGAATATATTTAAGTTGCCAGTTGCTACCTGTATAAATAGAGGTTGCTAAGGAAGGCACAGTAGCTGCTTCCTTCAGCAACAGTAGCAAGAGGATGGAAGAGCGGATGATTTCTTAGCAGAGACGGCAGACTAAGAGCAGCAGTTCTTCTCTCCTGCAGTGTTTCAAAAACGTGGAAGTGCCATCCACTGAAGTATTGTTATTTTCAGTTAGCAAAACAGAGCAGATCTATCTCCAGTTGGTACAATTGCTAACAAGCAAAAGAAGGCACTTTCCCTGCTTCTGCAATTCATCCCCTTCTCATTTTATAGCTCTTTAGTTTTTATTTTACAGTTGTAGCCATATTTATTCTATCTTTTAGGGTTACTTGCCTACATCAGAGCAATCCGAGGAATTCCCAACTCGACGGTCTCCCATTCAGAACCACATTAAGGATTGCCAGCAGGGCTACAAGTTCCCTGTAGCTGCAGAGGATATGTATTAGCTATCACATTGTTATTTAGGCAGAGGTCTGTTAGAAAAACAGGATTTCATTCTTACTTGTATTTATTTAGTCAAATGAGAGCACTGGTGCAAAGCATTTGGTTTGAGGGGCTAAAACTCTTCACTGGGGCTCCTACTGAAGCCCTCATCTTACAGGATGGATCCAGTAATTTCCCAGCTGGAGGTTCCCATTGTGCCCATTCTTCATCACTTTCAGAGCACAAGAGGAGTGGTCTGCAGCACAGCCAGTACTGATGCCAGTAGCAGATGCAGAAAGCAGAGATGATTACTCTGCTGATGTGAAGGCTTCAGGAAGCTGGCTGACACACACTGTTCCGGCTGTAGGCACCAGGGGAAGATATTACAACAGCAGAGCTCCTCTGGGGAAAAAAAGGCTTAAGACTTGTCCACACAGGGGACAATTCAGGACGGTTTATCTGAATTAGCCAGAGATTTGCTGTGGATTAGACTCATATAAAACCTCTGGTTGCATATTTTTATTCAGAATTACATTGTCCTAATTCAATTAGATTAGCTTCCAAATGTTTTATACAGCTAGTGACAACAGATCAAGAGCAGAAGACACATAAAAACACCTAAACCAGTCTGTGGATGAACACAGCCCCCCAGAGGTGTGCACGGCTGCTCACCCTTCTGCCTGCAGGTGCTCCCCTGCATCCCCAAGGCCAAGGCTATGCAGATGGCCAGGGACGCATTTGATCACAAGAGACTCAGGTTATCTGTTCCCAAAACGCAGGCACTCTGCTTTCTGCATGGCAAGCCTCAGAAACTCCAAAATTAGACTTCAGAAGAGTATAAAAAGCTCCCTGCTAGCATCATGTGCAAATGGACTGTCGCACTCACTATGATGTTGGACGGCAACACTATTAGAAAGGAACAGCAAGGAGCAAAGCAAATTGCAGCTGAAAAATACCAACATTATCCTCTTTTAATATGTATTGTTTAAAGGAGCATTTCGAAAAGCCGAAGAGATGTGAGCCCAGATGCTGCTGCCTGTGTCTTATGCAGTTCATGATTATGAACAAACAGCAGAATACATATATAAAGGAATCTCAAATGCACTGGGTACCAGCCCAGCTGGTGTCCCCATATGCCTCATGAAGTCCATTTTTAGGAACACATCAGCATAAAACATTAGAGGCGCTTCCTAAACACTTGGTTTATAAATAGAGCAGTGCTGTTTCACTGAAGTACACACGGAAAAGGTCTACGAGGACATAAACCCAGCTGCATGCAAACCCAATGCAACGGTTCAACCCCATTGTGTTTATTATCAAGTACTCTGCACCAGAATACCTCCTGCATAAGGGTGATGTTTGTTTGCCATATGCTCCTCACTGGGATTTGTTTCAAAGCAACCACCACAAAACCCTTTTAGTCAGAAAATGTCAACTTACTTTTGTTTCAGCAAACTGTTCCTGCTGAAAGCTGCTTCAGGTCCAGAATGGAAGAGTGAAGGCCCGAGCTCCGGAACAGTGGAGAGGTTCAAGGTGGGAGAAGCAAATCCTTGCCATTTCCGAAAAACAGTCAAAGGAGGAGCTGGAGCTTGGCAGGTTCACATCCTGGAGAGAGTCCTTCAACAGGCCATGGCTGCTTCTGCAAGGCAGCTTTTCCTCTCTTGCTTTTCAATTCCACCAGAACCACCTCTAAGGAAAGGCAGTTCACTATGGGGACTCCTGGTTAACCGTCAAAATACATCACTGAATGCAGCTGACTTAAAAATCATCATTTCATTAGATGTTCAATATCAACCAGAACACACCTAGAGCAGGGAACTTACAAATAATACACTACATGTGAATGAAAAAATCATTTTATTTAAAAATACCTCATACAGCAGAGCGTCTCTTTTTGTTTTCTCACTGCTGGTTCACAGAGATAATATGATAAATTTAACCCAAACATCTGACTGGGAAAGATCCTGAGAGAGAAAGAGACCAGTTACAAGCTGATGATGTACAGTACACTGAGAAAGAGTCATCTCTTTTAACATAAAAGAATCTCTTGGCAATCTTATAAATCAGATATAAAAAAATGCAAGTTTGCTACCATGCAAAAAAATGAGTGAGGATTTCATTTAATTCTGCACACAGGGAAACCATTAGTACCTTAGGCCCTAAATCACTAGACTAAGAGGAGGGGACGTGTGCCTAAAACGCTGATACAAACTTTGGACCTACTACAGTTTTGTAAACACAGCTGATAGGTGATTGAAAATCCACCTTGATTAGACTAAGTCCCGCTGTTGTAGGTAAGGGCTCTATTCTACACCTTTCCTCCCCACTGATGTATTTCTTATTCTCCAGTTCTCAGCTTAGCACAATGACTCTGTGACATATGCTCTGTTGCACTCAAAGGTGACTTGGCCTGTCCCTATTTGCCAACCACTATTTGGGTAGATGGATTTTAGTGAAAGCAGAGGCTCAAGTGAAACCAGAAAGCAGGTGTGACATGGATGGCTATGTGGGAATCTATTAAAATCCATCATAGAAAAGACAAACCTGATTCTACAGCCTCACGTCTCAGATATCTTCTAACAATGCTCAGTGCCCAGGAAACACAATGAATTATGGAAAATTTAAGGCCTGGAACGTTCAACAGCCTGCCCTGAACATGACTGTTCTCTCCATAGTGTGAGTGTTGGATCAGCTGCTGCCAAAGGAAAATTCCCGGCAGATGTTAAGACCATCTTCAGCATCTACAATATTCAGATCCATTTGGTGCGCGATTTTTGTAGGACAACCACCACTACAAACAGTCATCATGGCTATCTTCTGCAGGGAAGGCTCAACGGGACCCCTCACAGCCACAGAGGGGATATGACAACACTGCTGGATGGTGAAGAATAATCCCCTCATCAACACCACCGATTGACAGCATTTTATGCAAGAAAATGACCCCAAAGCACACAGACAGAAAGATCTCTAAAGAGAAAGTCTGCCTGTCCTGGCCACTTAATGAAGATATTTTGTTCTTGTCCATGAATGCATCAACATGAAAATGGAGAGTAGGAACTCATATGCACTGTCTCACTGAGCCAGTGAGCCTCCTCTTACCCTAGCACCCGTTCTCCCAGCACAGCATCGGGGTGTGTAACCAACATGGGAAGATGCAGGCTTCCTTGAACCATTTCTTTAAAGGGTTTGTGAGTAGCACAGCTTCCCATCAGACACGCTGAGCTAAGAATGGAGCCCTTAACCTCTCAAGGGGGTATCATTAGTAATAAAGTGTATATCAATGATCAAATTTTCTATATTATTTTCATTTCTTTTAACCTAGATACATATATATCATCCAAGACATTCAAGAACTACAAAACAACAATTCAACTACAATTATGTCAGGAAAATATCCAAATAAATAAACTTTTAATTATGATACAATACTTATTACAGTAAAAATTGGCATTTTTTTTTTTTCTCTCCTCTTCAAAAGCAGAAGCACCAGTCTTACATATAACATACTGTTTGAATGATATCTTACATGGAATACAGAGTAATACAATGTGCAAACAGCATTTTCATACAGAACAGAATAATTGTCTACTTTTTATACACTGGAAATTGCCTCAAATGGAAACAAGTTCATGCGAATTAAAAATGTAGGTTTAAAAAAAAATAAAAAAATCAAAATCAAAACATGAAGTACTGCTGGAATAGGTACATGAACCATTACAAACAATGAGAAGCCAAAATAGAGGGTACTGTCAGATCAATATAATTAGTGCTCAGTTTGTCCCATTCCATCAAAAAGGAAACAGTTAATATATTGTTGCTAGAAAGTAAAGTGACCTTCTAATATTTAAGAACTCTTAAAAATGCCGGTATCAGCTTAATGATGTAAAAATCAAGTCAGAAATAGGACCTCTAAAAATGTCTTGGGTTTTTGATACACTGCAATTATCGTGTGTGGGCTGTGAAAAGAGATGAAGTCCAATGGAGTGAATACACATCAGCGTCAACATCATGTGACTTCTGCAAAGGCCGTGATGTGGTTCTACGAGTCAAAGGAGAAACAAACAGATAAAAACCCAGAAACCACACAGATAGACATCAGTCATTGTGAAAACGCCTGCCTCTCGTGCTTTAGGGCAGCATTGTGCTCGGAAAGGCAGCTGGTCTCGGTCCCACTCTCTGCTCACCACTGGCAGACGGGATACGTAAGGTTGTGAAACAAACAAATGAGGTGCCACAGTTCTACAACATCGTTGCTTCAGATGGGGCTTGTTTAAATTAACAACGTGAATAATTGAGTTAGCTGTACTTTCATTGCTACCTTACCCCTAACTGAAAGCACAATTTCTAGAAATTAAAACGCCAGCTCCTGACAGCCTGTCATATTCTGTTCCAGTGTGAATGCAGTATTAACAGTGCAGGTTTTTACAGATTAAGTGCTCTCCACGAGCCTGATGGCACAGGACCAAGCTGCAAAATGCTACAACAAAGCTGCATCCAGCAGCCAAGAACTCATATTCCAAATTCCTTTTTCAGAACCACTACAGTGTCCTCTTCATTCCTCTTCCCTTCAACAGGATGATTGTTCTGAACACAAGGATGCGGCTCCCAACGTGAATGCACTACACGTGACTCTGCACAGCACAACTGCAGCATGCCAAAGAGCTTTGCTAGTTTTTCACACTCTAAGCAAGTGACTCTGCAAACATCTGGTAAGTGAAGACACAACTGCACAGCGATGTGGAGGATGCAGTGTTCCCTTTAGGCACACGGTGCCCTGGGCTGACACCATTTGCATAAAACATGCAATGTGTAACACTAAGAAAGGGAATCCTGATGTTAAGCCACATGCCTATTCCCAAGCACAACAATGCACAGAGGGAAACAATACACAAAGCACTGCACATGTCTCCCATCACCTCTCCTCCTGGAGGAGACCAAAGTCAGGAGACAGGAGGTGTATGCTGAAGAGAAGGGGGATGTAGATAACTGGTGGGGAGTGGGATAGATCTCCCTGGTTTTGCTTAAGGGAAGCTCTTCTGAAGTCCTTCAGAAAATCCCTTACAACATCCCATAGAAAGTGCTGGAGAAAAACAGTGGCCACAAGCTTCTATTTTCTCTGTTCTCCTTTATCAGTTGGTGCAGAAAGAGATAGGCACCAGCTTTGGTTTTCACATTACAGAAAGGAATTTAGAAGCATCATGAGTGGCAGCAGAGCAGAGCTGCCTCCTCTTGCCCCCTTCCTAACAAGGTTGGCAGTCTTGCTGGCTCTCTCCCTGTGCCATACCCACACTGTCTTCAGGAGAAGCAGCTCCCTTCCCCTCCTCTGTAATATACATTTTAACGCTAGCAATGTTCTTGCTGCATTTCATTACAGTTTTCATAAGGGAACAGCAATAAATAGAAAGCATCTATGGACATTCCTCTTCAAAACAAAATGAATATATTTTAAATCAATAACAATGCTTAAAGCCTAGCCAGCATGTTCCTTTAAAAGGATTAGGAGAAAGACAATAGCATGCACCTTTCTGTTAAGATATTTTCTGTGCACAATATTAGCAAAGGGCATTTTTTTTCCAGATTTTGATTCTGCAGAAGAGCAAAATTAGATTTCCTAATTAGAACCCAAACCCTTAGTATTTCAAAGCAGTTTACTTTGCTGGGCATCTTCTGCTTCCAGTACAGGAAAGATGATACACTGAGTAACCTCAATGACTCTGGAGTTGCTGGGAGGCTATCATGACATTTTCTTCACAATATTTACTTCCTTTTTCCTTATTTAGACCTGAAAACGGTGCTGTCAACTTTAATTAGCATCAGCCTGAAATTATTCACTTTGTTGAAAAGATGGGCTAAGAACGAGGATCGTTATTTATTCTAATTTGTTCTTTCAAGTCCTGCTATGTGCTCTCCCTTTCTCTAAGCAACACACATTTGTCAGTGACGTAGAGAACCAAATGCTCTTTCATGTGGCATTAATTCGGGACTCGATAACTATTAGGAGAGAAGAATGTGGTTCACAGTTCTGCCAGCTATACTTTCAAAATGAGTAGGTCAGCATTCTTGGAAGGACACGCAGAGCATGGGATGTAACAACTCAGAAGAGAATTCCCCCTTCCTCAGTAAACAGAGTGAAGTACGAAGCTATTGATTGCAGAGCTATCGATATGGACTCAATTCATTTCCAATGGATTGAGCAGAGTGATGCACAACTAGGTCAAAATTAATCATTTGCTGATGGCAAGAATCACTGATACGGATAAATGCAAATGTCTGGGTATTTGTGCTTTTATAGATACAACAAACAAACCTTGCTGAGACTCTTTACAGACAAAAACATAACAAACAGCATCCCTCTCGAATAACTGCATTTCATCTCACTTATTCTGCTCTTTTACTTCTGCTTAGATTTACTGCGACAAAGTTCAGTGCGAGACAGTAACCACCATCAGCAAACAGGTTCACATAGGTGCAGGAGACAAGCAAAAAACATGCACAAGACGGGGAATGATTTTCCCTACAGTACTCAAAAGATTTAGAACGTGCTGAGGGGTTGCTCAACGGCAGCAGTTGCACAGACACGCACGCCAGCTTTTGTATTATTCATTGTAAAATGCCAGTGTCAGCTGGCGTGAGCAGCACGTGGTACAAGCATGCTTCACAGCCACACTCTCACACTGCAACACCACAGCAAAGCCACAGCCTAAGCCTTGAGTGCAGGTTTCTGGGCGAAAATGGTCCAACACCTGTATATCTTCTATTTCAATTTTAATTCATTTCTGCTTGCACGTGATTATACAATTACATCCTTTTTGTGCTCTGCTTACGAATACGGTACCAAACAATCAAAAATAGTTATCATCCTGTTTTTCTGGTTTTGAAACCAAGAGATTGAAAAATTGTTTCTTGTCCTTCACACAGGTTGTTAAAAGAAGTAGAGAAATATTCCTGAAGCAGTTCAGGCAAGCGATAATTTCTCATCCAGTAACACTAATGTTATCATTCAACTCTCTGGCTCGGCAAAGTATGTTTTATGCCTTTCCTGGGTGAATCTCATTTTTAGATAACCACATTGTTTTTAAAGAAAATAATGAGTTGAAGTGCAATTCCCCATCAGACACGTGTCAGACCTGCACAGAACGCTGCTGCCCCACGGCATCTGCTTTGGCTCCGAGGCCACACACCCCCGTGCGCTCTGGCACACAGCCGGTCATTGCCTGAGGTGGAGAGGTTCCAAATGCTCCATTCCCGATATCCAGGAGCAGAACCTAAGGATGCGAGCTCTGAGGGACTGCCGGGACAAGGGCTTGTCTTGACTCTTACCAACACCTTGATTCTGAAACACCTATAACACGCACATTTGAGGAGGTCACCCTGAGTGCATCGCTCCCTTTGAACATTAGATGCAGTGATCACAGTTTGCATTCAAACTGAAATCACTCTTGTACAATCCCCCAGAAGCAGATTAGGACACGAATGCAAATTCAAGTGCTTGACATTGAAGTAGAATTGTTTATGGTCTAAGATACCTCTCCTGTGTACACATTTCTCTGTGTGAATGTTGCATTGTACCTCCTTTGACATATTGTATAATCAGGAGAGAACCATTATGACAACAGAAAACTTGCCCATAAGCTAATGTAAGCATATGGACTCCCCTCAAGCCACCCAGGAGACACACATACTAAAACTCTGCAAGGATAACCATGTACACTTTTGTACTTGAAGCACAACAGTTTTTGGACACTTCTCAACTGAAATATTTTGCAGCAATAGAAACAGACACAAACCTTCTCCTGCATCTGCCCATTTTACGATGTGCTCAAATATCTCTGTGTTTTGCTTTTGAGCTCAGTGGCAGGTGACCAACCTCCTGGAGCGGACTCCTTGGGCCACGCTGTGTGCACACAAGTGCACATGCCAGTGAAAGACTTTAGTACCAACTTGCTTAAGACCAAGGAAAAAGCAGTAATACTGAGAATTAAAATTAGTAATAGCCTTTTGTGACACTGTGAAGCTGTTCTGTGTCTCAGGAATAATAAAGATGGAGTAAATAGAAAAAAAACATACCTTAAAAACAAAAGGGGAAAGCTTCCCAAGTCTTAAAATACAGACAGAATCCACTGCAATGGCTACACTTACTATTGTTCAAATGTTTTAGCACCATCACTACCTTTAGCACACACACAATAGAACAAGAATTATAATGTCAAGCTTCACAAGATTTTTTGCAACAATTAGCCCTGACAGTCACTAGCAACTGGTATGACAGGCAACAAGGATGTCACATGCTGTGAGAGGAATCACAAACACTGACCACCGTTAAAACTCACAAATGGCTGTGTCAGAGCAGACCCTGAACCACCTGCTTCTAGCTCAGAGTCATGCTGGAGAGTCAGTCCTAAGGGTGCTGTATGAGAAATCTCATTGGAACAAGGGAGAGTGGTGGTGTTAGGGAAGATACTTCGAGCATTGCTGAAGGAATGTCAGACACAGACTTTGGGGATAACTGCAGAGCACTGCAAAGAGGCCCCATGGCAAGTAAGAAACACCGAACAGCTAAAGAGAGCACGGATGACCAGACAGTGTAACCATCCCATCCCACAGGAGGGGAACCACAGTGCTTCTCTTATCCCAACACTTCCTTCTAAAACCTCTTACCTCAGTATTCTACCTGCTGCCTCACCTAGTCCCAAAGGTTCCATGTTGCCTTTGCATTTTAGTTTTTCAAAGCTGGAATGCTTATTAAAAAGAAAATAAAAGACTAGACTAGGAGAGCCAGCAGCTACCACAAGCTGTACAGCAGCACTCTGGAAGCACTGGCCAGCTTCAAGTGCCTTTAGCATAATATCAGTCTCTCCATAAAAAAGTACTGGGTTAAGCTGATCTTTAAACTCTTACAGGTACCACCCAGGACACCCCTATTTCCCAGTAACTCTTACTAAAGAGCATCAGTCCCTAACCTTGACTGTGGCAGGAGGAGAGCCTTCTCTCTGTAGGAGTGATGGCTAACTGAAACACAAATCGTCTGTAGGAGACAAAGAAGGTCAGAGATGGGACAGAAGAAGGAGCAGATGGGTGAGTGATGAGGTTTCTTGGCTTCCACTCTTTTCATTAATTCTAAGGATGAATGTAGTTAAGGTGAAAGCAGTAAGTCTGTATTACTGAGCCAGCTCTGGCAATGATTCCTCAAGGAGATACTCTGCAACTATGGCTTATTTGAGTGCACAGACTCGTGCAGAACAGCTTAATCATCTGCATGCACCACAATTAAACAGAAGTGTCATGCAAACAGCAATCTACCCTTGTCATTAGCCAGGCACATCTCAGTTCAGAGCACCACAAGTACACATGTTCCTGCTCAAGTGCACTTCAAATGTAGCTCTTGACCTCCAGCAGAAGGCAGACGTTGGCAGCAGGGGAAGCATACCAAGCATGCCAGGAGCATTCGTTCTCCAGCAGGAAAAAGCACTGGAATAGCAAGTAGCAGATCTGGGAACACAAAGCCAAGGTGCCTCCAGGTCCGTGTGATGCACCATGTGTTTATTCATTTATGGGTGAATCTATAACAAACGGCAATGAGCAAGGTCCCATCTGGTGTGCATCTCTAATGAAGCACTCCTGAAGCAGCAGCTCTGAATCTCTCACTTCCAAATACACATAGAGTTATTATCTTTAACTATCAGTAGCAGTGTGTCACTGCTTCATGCTAGCGCTGCCTTAGTCCCCGACAACTTCAGTCAGTCTGGATTTGTACTACTCTTAGCAGCTCATTTCTGACAGAAAGCTGTCTTTAATACTGGCACAAGAGTCTGCAGACAGAGGAAGGAAAAACAGATTTAAAATAAGCCAAATGTAAATGTATGTGCATTCAAAATATGGGACTGGAACATCCCTGTCTGAAATGTATTGAAGAGTAATTTGCACATGGCTAATGTAGGCAAAGAGGAGTAGCACACAATTTCTTTAGCACCTCTCCCCCTCTCTTCAGAGGAGAACAAAGCACATAAAATAGGGAGTTAAAAAGCAAAGACTAAGTCAATAATTCTTGTGTGATGGTAGTTAATTGAGACGGTTCAATTTAGACCTTAGTTCCACATAAGTATTCGTAGCAGCTTTTATTTACCAGTGTCTAGCTTCTACCTAAAGCTTTAGACTAAACATTAAAAAAAGGCACAAAAACTCCTTAAAAAGCCACCTTAAGCACTCCCCTGGAAGGAACTCTTTCATCTTTTGCAAATTAAACTGTCAGAGAATGGGAACAGAAGAAAGCATTTCCCAACAAATAGTAAAGTCTCCTCGTTATGACCCTCCCGTCTCACGCTCTCTTCCTGAACAGAATAAAGCCTTTGCAACACCAAGATGAACCCATACACTGAGATCTCACCAAGTGACTCTAGGTTTAATTACCTAGAGTGAAGTCTGCTGGCAGCAGCTCCCCTCTACTGCCATAAGAACATGGCTTCAAAAGGAAAGAAGTTCATTCACATAATAGTCCTGAGCCGTTCACAAATGCTCAAGCAGAGCAATCCTGCCACCATCCTTCCCCACAACATCTCAATCATGCTTAGGCTGAGTCTCAGGAGAATAACAGTTCATGGTGAGTGAGGGGTTCTCAAGTTAGGTAGAAGCACTAGTTTAATAGGAGGCCTTTATCCCCAGAAAAAGATTTCACAAGCCAGAGAATGTACCTTTATTACCTGCCGTGGCTTCCGAGGCACAGAAACAGCTTCTATTGCAAGCAGGCCTGGCACACACGACATGCTCTCATCAATGTGGTATGTCCTAGGCCAGCTGACATTTTGTTTTGACATTTTACAGAAAGTTTACTGAATGGCTTGTTTTGAAGATACACATTCATCACCTCAGTGCTTGTTCAAGCAAATGAGACTCTGACCTCCTCATGACAAGGTATCAGCAGAAGCAGCTTAGACACATGTGGTTCAAAAAGGCATGTTAGATCCTCATGAAAAGAGATCACCTTTCCCTTCAAGGAGAGGAGTAACAAACCCAGAGCTAGCAGCAATGCTTGCTAAAGAACCTCCATCCCTTGCAAGTGCCTGAGACTGACTGTGAAGCAGCTACAAACATTTCTCCTTATGTTTAACATAAAAATATGTCAAAAGTGATTTGGATTTAGAAGAATGCCACAGAAACACGTTTTGCTGCCTTACCCAGTGTGCAATTGTTTACTATCTTCAAACACAAGCACAACATGAGAGATTTTAACAGGTAAAGACAAGTAAAGTCATTAGAAAATGCAGAATTGCTTTCAAAGTTGCATTAGAAGTTCAAGCTTTCCCCCTAGCAAAAATGCCTATAACATTTTCTTTAACTCTCTATGCTATCTGTTTCAGGGCTTGTTTGCTCCAAGTTGTTTAAACACAACCTTACCCAACACAACACCATCTTCAAAGAGGTAACTTTTTGTTACAGGAAATTAAGATAAACTCTAAACACACCGTTAATACTTACTCATGCCAGAAGTCTTGGTGTATCCAGGAGACCATCACCAGCACATCCTGGATGCAAATCATGGCTTTTGTGCAGTGATGCTCTATGACCCCTGTGGCTCTTTATTACTATCACAGGCAGCAAGTGGTTTGCCCTGGTAGCACAGACCTCAGGTGTCCAATTTTCCCAAGTGGGTGTTGTGTCCTGTCCTGGGGCTACTGGCATGTGTAACCCCACAGCTGCTCCCCAAGGCACTGCCTCCCAAACTCTACAGCAGCCTGAGGACACACCTTGAAGAAACAGCACTAAGGCTGCTCACACCTGAATTGCATTAGCCCCTTGCCAAAAGCAAAGCCGAAGCACTAACCACATTCACCTGAGGAACACCAAAGGCCCTCAGATCTACTCAGCCTGATTTCAGGGACTTAGCACTGTGTCCACAGAAGTACAACAGACTGACGTGTAGGGGTTGTTCTTAGAGGTGACACAAAGAATCTCCTAAGGAGTGTCTCTGAATCAATTACTCCCTTCTTTCTCCTTCACTGCCATGTCTCCTTACTTGAAACCTGATTACCTTGGCACTCTTGTCAAGATAAGTTTGGGATCATTCTCCCAGGAAAGCCACCTTTAATTGTTTCTTTAAAAAGCAGACATTACCTTTTCTAAAGGGCTCTCTACCCGGGGTATGCTGATCATGGGCGCCTGCACCAGATTATCCAGGTGAGAACGTTCATGCTCTGGCTGACGTCCTCTGAAGTTATTTACCACACAAACAACCTAGAAAGGAGCAGAAGATAAACAGAATAGCTAAAGAATAACTCATTTTTTTTGAGCTTTGATCCTGGTGTTTACAATTAGGCGGAACTGACACCAGCTTTAGTCCCAGCTTATAGCAGGTACACAGAAATGTGACGTTCATGTTTTACAGAAAATACTTAATTAATATTTCAAGACAAAAGATTTTCAACCAATTTGTTGTTAAATGCATCATCTGTGAACCAAAAAACTCTCTCATCTAAAAGCATTACCAAAGCTGAATAAAAAGGAATGCATGCCTATTAGCAACGTCATCAATAGATGTCTGGAGCACGTGCAGCAGAACATGGCAATAACCTCACGTTCCTGTGAAGGACCAGTACCACCTAAGTTGTGACCAGCAAACATTTACTCAAATGCAGAGTAAGAAAGGGAGAATAAGAAGTCAAGGACCATCTCCAGGTTTGACTTAAACTCCAGACCTGCTCAGGGCAGCAGTGACTCACACAGGGATTTTGGAATGTGATATATGCCAGTATGTCAGTGTTTCTACTTTATTCAGACACTGAGCCAAGCACCAATGTTTACCCATTGTTTTTGTTTCAGAACACAACTAAATTTGATGTGATGCTGCTCAAAGGAGTTTGTGCAACACACATGGCAAAATCTAAGAGGAAATGCTGGGATTTCAGAATTCTATTCTGTTCTCTTTTGTGACTTTAGGGGCACAAACACAATGGAAACAGCCAGATATAACTCCTGGACATCTTGTGTGGCAGGGAAAGCTTGGAGACCTTAAGCTTCTCAGAAGACTGAAAACACCCAGCTCAGCCACCCTGTGAGAGTCTGCAGCCAAGCCAAGTCTTCAGATCCAAGATCTTGAGAGCAAGACCTTGACATCTAAGACTGGAGCTCAAAAGTGTTTTCATGGGGAAAACATTCACAGGTGTATTTGGTACTAGGACAAGCTGCCAGGCAGACAAATGCGCAGGCAGTAAACAGCAGGGACTATTCTGTGCCAATCTTGCACTGAAGGTGATTAATAGATTAGCAGCAACATTCTGACACAGACACAAGTCACTGTGAATTGTGACAAAGGCTCTGCTTTTGGAACACAGTTCCAGAAAGGAAAAGGCTAAACAAGGATTTTTTTTTTTACAAAATCATGTAAGATGTCAACATAAATCTGAATTAGCATGAAAGAAATTCACTAGCATTACTTTAAAGCTGGAAAAGAAATGCTGCTTAATCTCTGATTCTAATACTGAATGTATGTATTTATAGAGAAGTATAAAAATGTAGAGAAACATATAGAATACATATAAACATATTTATTTAATACTGAATGTGATACTTTCTCCACCAAATCACAGCCAGATGTTATTCTGAAGGATATACACTTGCTTAGAGTAGGTGTCGGTGTAAAAATTGTTGAAATGCCTACAATGTGGTTCAAAAGGAAGTCAAGAGAGCTCATTTCATCAGCACTTTCTTGGCTCTGCAGTTCTGAGTGTATGTACATAGAACTAAGGAGAATGATAATCAATTAAGAACAAAAAAGAGAAACACGTCTTTTGACATTTGGTTGTCTGGAAAGGCAAGGCTAGCAATGCTTTTTTGAGATACACAAAGTTATAGGCTGATTTTTCCAAACAGAAGTGACACAGACATGCACTTACCAAAAATACTGCTATAGATATTCCAATTACAAATCCTGCTATTACATCTGACCAATGATTTCGATACTCTGCTACTCTGTTGATTCCAGTAAGGAAAGCCAAGCACATTAAGCCCAAACACAGAACAGGTTTTGCGAGCCTTGTTCCTCTGGCTTTTACTGTGTTGGTGATATACATCTGAAAATTAGAAAGGAAGAAAAGTGTAAGATTGATGGATGCATCTCCCCAACTGGCAAATAAAATGTCTTGGTTTTGTTTGAATACCCCATGTGTATTTGGCTTTTATTTTTTTTGTAAGGAAACAAGAAAGTAAAGCACTAAATAAAGTCATCATGTCCTTATTCTATGGATACAGGAAAAGAATTAGACCCTACACCAAAGTTACATTTTACATGAAGCTGAAAAGCCCCCAACAGAACACACAAATCTATCCTATGACTATCCATCTCTGTACTTGTTCATGCAGAGAGTAAATACATTCATGTTTTGCTGTGCAGTGTTGATAATCACACGTCTTTACACTGAAGGGGCTACATCCAGGCCTTGGTTTAATTGGTAAATGTTGTTCTTCCTCATACACAACTACTCCATGTGATTAACTAGAGATTTGTCAAAAAACAATGAAAATTGAACTCAACGCCAGCATCTGCTTTTATACATAACATGTAATAGTTGCAAGCAGTGCTGAATCAATACACCTCTGTACTTCACAGACACTGACTGGGGATGTTTGACACCAATGTCCCTCAGCACACAAACCAGTCTAAATGCAGAAACGTTTACATATCAAACTCCAAATAACCCATCTGCCCTGCTAGCAGCCTAACTCTGTGTGCAACACTACTGAATTAAAAGCACTGCCTGGTAAGAGAGTGGCTCTTCTGTCCTGAGGAGGCATTAGTGACTACCAGGGTTAGGCTGCCACTCTCCAAGCTCTGATGGGAGAAAATTTTTAAACTTCCATTCTTTTGAATCTTGGCATTAAGGCTACTTAAAAGTTTCCACGGAAAAACTGCATCTCAGCTAACAAGACTGAGAAAAAAGTATTTACTTTCTGCAGAAGCTTCTGCAATTAAACCCTTGACATCCCTGAAACCTTCACATTTAGAGCTGTTGTTTCTAGACTGAAGAATGCAAATATTTTCTATGCAGTTTCACTAGAGGCTCCGAGTGTGTGATGCCATCACTTTAAACTGCAAAGGGAAACAGGTGAGCCTGCATTAAGAACCAATACCTTTTAGTCAACAAATGGGCAGCCTTTGGGATTTTTTATACTGTCTGAAACTTCAGATTAATTCACTGGGTAATCAGTTATGAAATGTTTCAATAATACAGTTGAGAATTAGTTTAGGAAGCATAGTTACAGTTACAAGTTAAGTGAAGGAGTGGTCAGAGCTTGTCTGAAAAGAGCAACACCTGACAGTAATCTTCTTCAAAACACCAGAGAAAGATTCATAGCTTAGCAAATGAACCAAAGCTCAGTTTAAAATCACAGCAGAGTAGTGCCACATGTACATCTTCAGTGCACCTTACATGATGAACAACAAACTAGCAGCAAGCTTTCAACTGATGCAGGCAGAGCAAAAGTGTGGGGAAAAAAGAGTTTTGGGATGTCTCTCCAAGCTCCGTTTCTCCTGTCTTCTTCCTAGACCATTTCAGAGGTAGCATTTCTCCCTTTGATGACTATCCTTTTATTCTTAGGTCTTTGTATCTTTGCAGGCACTCTTCAGGGTGTTACTCTTACCATGGGAAACGCTGACAAGACAACTGCAACTTCGATTTCCATTGTTTTGCCCCCCTTGGTTTTCTTCAAGCTACAGATGGGAACAGTGCGTGCTGGTTTACTCAGTGACCCTCTGTTGTACTGAGTCTCACTCTACTCCTGGATATTACCCCTATCATCCACATTCATACTACACTTTAGAACATCTGGTGCTAGGGAAAATACTCCAATATTTTGAATTTTCAGCAAGATCACCAAGTTTCAATAGAGCTTGGGTGAGAGTGACATGAGGAAGCTGGCAGGTAGCCATCCTGAATTGTACTCTGTATTATGACATACTGAATCAAAACAACCACTGAGAAGGGGAAAACCAAGTCAAACAAGCTGTACTCTTTTAAGGCAGGTCTCAGGGATATATTTCAGTTAACTACAACACCTGGTCAGCATCCAAGAAGATGACCTCAATTTTTATGAAGTTCAAAGCACACTGTAGTACCAATACTTGATTCTGCAGTAACTCCAACTTCAACATTCTTAACACAAAGCTGAACTGAAAAGTGCTGTGCAGGAAATTCTCAGAATCAATTCTCAGAATTTCTGTGAATCAGGCACATCCTTCCAATCCCTACTCAACAAAGCACCGAGGGAGCACAAACAACTGCAGACTCATGCTGTGCCTCATGTGAGAAGCAAAGCCCACCATTCCTCCAGTCCCTTCCTGTATTCACAGACAAGATTGCTGTGCCCAGCCCATTGTTCAAAACAACCTGAGGCTTCTGCCAGCAGAGGCACCACTGCTGTGTTCTGTTTAAAGAACAGATACCACTGATGTTAAGGACAGTACTATATGAAAAGATTATTAAAGAATCGATAGAAACAGTGGACTGAAGAGTCTGTGAACTTGCAAAACTCTACACAGCAAATGCAGACTCAAGACAGGATTCATAAACACCCATTTTTAAACTTGACCTCGTGCAGCTCAATATTTAAACACAGTCAACTCAGTTTTGACCTGATTTGCATTAAGAATAAAATATAATTAAGCAGTTGTTTTCCTCTTGATTCTGAGAGGAAGGCTATAAACCAGCAGAATCAGTAATTGACAAAGAACAAACATCTTGAAAAGATGACAAGGTTTTTCTTCTCTTACTTTTCATAAATATTAAATGCAATATCAACAAAAGAAAATAGCTCAGTGGTTTTAAAACTCAGTCACACTGAATGACAACATAATTTTTTATATGATTAAAGATGTTTACTGACCAAGCCCATTCCAGTTCCTTTTAAGTAAAGAAATTGGGAGAGGAGGAATCTAATTAAAGAAATCTTTTGAATTAGTCAACAGCACAACCAAGAGCAGAGATTTTGTATGGAAGGTCAAGGGCTGATACAGTAGTTAAAATTCATTTTGCTGGGTGCACATTCTTCTGCAACATCAGATTAACCATGAATCTTCTCTTGCAAAACTTCTGCTGTTGCTTTTCCTTTTTTTCTCATTTAGTATTAAAACACATAAAGGTGATATCAGCAAACAGACACTGGCAGAAAGAAGGGGATGTTACTAAGTCATTCTATAGACCACTATTTACAAGATATTCAGGAAAACACTGACATTTGACCTCTAGTCTTCAAGATGCTGGAAGCCAAGTCTTCAGGAAACCTCATAAATCAAAAGAAAAAGTTTAATGGAAGTGTTTCTGAAAACAAGTATTTGAAAGTGTCAGAACCGTCACCAGCACCACAGCTACCTGTGAGGTTTCTGACATGACTGTCTCAGGTCGTAACACAAGGAACAGTGATAGTGTTGTCACTTAGCTTGTCCTGGGAAAGCTTTCAAAAGTGTCATGTTGCAAGTCTGACTCATGTGAAATATGTCCTAAATCTAGTGAGGGGAAAAAAATGATTCCAAAAACACGTAGGAGAACAGGAACTGTCTGTCAACTGCAGGACAAAGTGGCCTCCTGGCTTATGCTGTAAGCTCTTCCTGCTTGTCTTCTTACAGCTCTCTTTAGGCTCACCTCTACGAGCACTGGTGCACACAAACACATATATAACAGGTCCCAGCATCCTGTTTGAGTTAGATGGGAGCCAGTTACCAGGCTGGGCACACCAGCCAGGAGAGAGGCTAATTCTCCTAGCTGATTCCATCAGCCTGGGGCCCAGGGATGCAGGCAGGAAGATCCCCTCTGTGCTTGCTGTTTTGGTCCTCCCTGAAGCAGATGGTCTGGGGGACTGACAAAGAGACGGAGCAGCCCATTAGTGGGCAGAGAACACTGACTCACGCATGGCAAGCAGAAACAGAGAGGAATCACTGCACAGGCACCTATCCTTGGCAGCACTCAAAACATAAGTGATCTTGGTTTGTTTTGCTTGTGTAATATGCTATTGTTAAGAGTCTGGAACTAATCAAGTAACAGAAATCATGTTATAGAGTCTGCATACCTATGAGAAAAGAGATCAAAAAGCTGACAAAGGAGTGGGTGGCAGCAGACGCTGCTCTACAGCCGGGTTCCATGTTTAGTTAGAACTCGGATAATCTAAAAGCTCTCCAGTTTCCTTGATGAATAATTATTGGGTCAAATTATTTCTAGAGCAAATCACAGTCATATTCTCAAATCATCTGGGTCTTTCTGCAACTGCCCACTGAAGATTTTTTTTAGTCCTTTTGAAGCCTCCTCCAGCTTTCTCCTAAGTTTTGCAGTAGCTATTAATGAGCCTAGACAAAAAATGGCTCCCTAAGTCAGGGGTCTGAGTTGGCAAAAGGAAAATAAAGCTCTAGAAATGCTGGACCTTAATCTTAAGTTCACCACTATGAGGTTCCCACAGTTGTGACTAAACAACTGGAGCAGCGTTATCCTTCTATGTACCAGGACTGTAAGATACACATAAATATTAATTAAAGCTCATTTTATCTTCAGCAACTGAATTGTAATAAAGATCTAACTGACAAGAAATACCTTGAAGGTTTTTGATAAATCCCTGGATCAAACTTTAATGTTATTTTACTGTCCAGCCTGAAGGTAACACACTCAACACATGAAGCCCATGATAAATCCTGTACAATCGGTATCCAGGGATACTTTTACTTGCTGCACCAGATACTGAAATGAAGTTCCACTTTCCTAACACAGCCTCTGAAAAGCAGCCAAAAAATCCTTTAACTCTCCAATTTCCTAACCAAAAAATAGAAAAAGTCAATTCAATAAGGTGTCTCTGCTACTCCTTTTCCTTCTGAATACTTCCTGAAGTCCATCAAAGAGCAGCCTGTCACGCCTCTGCCAGCTGCCCATTGAGCAGGAGCCAAACAGGCACTTCAAGTCAAAGAATGCCAAGACAAGGTCTCCACCTGAAGACTGGAGCAAGGAGTGACACTAAGCAGAGTGTCACCAAGTTGCCAGCACTGTTACCCAGGCTGCCTCACTGTCTTTTCCCAGTGACTCATAAACTCGGTAAGAGCACAGACAATACAGCAGAATGCCAGGAGCAAAAATCTTGCATAAAACATGATCATGGGCACAACAAAAGCTCTGCAGAGAGGAAAAAAAAATGTCTGTTTTACCTCCTAGCCCTGCTTGAGACCACACTTGAGGTCAAGGGTTCACAATACAAAGCAACAGCAGCTTAGGGACCTAAGGGCTATGTCAATTATCAACACATTAAACCTGCTCCTCTATCATTACAAATCCACAGCTGTAACACCCAAGTTCAAACACCACTCTACAGTCAGGGTGGCTGCCAACTGCCCTTGACCAACACAATAAGAGTAAACCAAAAAAAACCCCAAAATTGTATGGAATGAATGAAAATTTGTCTTAAACTGCAAGTACCCATGATTGACCCCCTAGGTCTGCAGCACCAAAGTACAACTGTTAGTCACAAGTGTCATGTTTAAATCCATGGGAACAGACTGGCTAAATCTTCATATACCACTTTGAAATCATACACAAAAAAGACTCATGACTTCTCATTCTGTGTCTCAGTTGTGGAAAAAAAAAAAACCAAACGTGCATATGTGGCTTCTTCAAATGTATTTCTAGTTGTCCAAAGTGCACCAGCTTACGCACACCCAGACGTGGCTCACACAGCTACACCCTGTGCAATCAACCTCCAGCCTCTGCCTCAGCGCCTGCATTAGCACATAATGTTCCTGCTGAGATAAGGTGAACTGCAATGCTTACAAGTGAAAGCACATTCAACTTACTAATACAACTCAAGCAGAACCAAACCAAGCAAAGATCTTAGTCAGTTGAGCAGACACTTAAGGAGAAATTCAGGTGGCAGTTGGCCTGGTTAGAGATTTTGGAATAGATTTGCAGCAGTTCATTTTGAAGACTCTGTCACACTGGGAAAAATAAACCTGAAAACCCGAGGAAGGCAGCCAATGCATCCTTGAAAGTGTCTGTGTTTGGAGCAGGGTAGAGAAAGAGCCTAACCATAGTGCTGCCATTCAACGTTTCCATTGCTAAGTCTTTCTTGATCGGTGCTGAGAGAAAGTAACGGAGGCAAACACTACAGAGAGGTCTAAATATTAGCAATACAATAGTTTGAAACAGACTGCACTTTCAGCAGGGGGAATTCAGAGTTACCATAGCAGCCACCCACTCTCAAAAGACAAGACAGGAGGGGGGGGGAAAAGGAAGACTCGAGAACTTGGATGAAAAAAAGAAGCTATTGTTAACAAGACAACATGTACGGTGTGATCTGATAAGGCTGCACTTTAATGGGACATGATAAGGGAATTACTAGATAAAGCATAGGCTTTGTTTTTAAATGAGTTGATCAGTGAATTCACACATGCCTGGCTTTTTCACTTTGCCACCTCTGAGAGCAAGGACTCTGGATCAGCTTGTTGCCTGTTTATGTCTTTAAGCTGGTTTCATTTTGTGCACAGCTGGCTGAAATGCTCAGGGAGGATTTGGTAACAATCCCTCCCTCTCTCCCTAATATTTCTGTTAACCACAAAAAGAAAGCACAATTTGTATCAGAGATTATGTGACCATGAAATATTAGCTGAGCAATATATCGAGGTTACTGTTTAAACCTTCTACTCCACTGAATGGTGATGAGACAGTTGTTGAGGGCCAACTGTCCTGATAAACATCACAACCATGACTCCAAATATTGGCACATTGCATTTCTTTCCCCAGCATGTAACAAACAGCATTTTGAGTTGCAACCATTGCAAGAGGATTTTTAAAAAGAAAATAAAAAAGAAGACTGCCAATATTGCACCAGGAACCTAAACTAGCAGCCTGCAACTCAGCTGCTATATCCTACTAATTCACTTTATTAGGCAGCCTGTAAGAATTCAGAAGTCCTGAGAGCAGTTTATAGCACTTTAGCTAAATGATGAGTATCGTGCATCACACAGAGAAACAGTAATGGCAGAGGATACATTCATTTCTGCAGTTACTGAGAGATTAGAAAGCCATGAAATTGATCACATCAGGTTTCATTTTTGATGTTGCTAACTCTATATTGACTGCAGACAACATAAGGTTTGCATAAAATACCCTTGTCATGTCAAAAGCCATTGACACTAGGTATTAGACCTCACTAATGTCTGCTTTTTGTTTTCAAAATGAACTAATACTACTTTCCTTCCTGCATTGCAGCAGCTGAACAGTTGGTTTCCTTTGGTTACTGTGATTCATGGCAACAGTGGAAATCCAACTTTACAGATGGATGAGAAAAATAGGAGCAATTACATTGAAGAATGCTGAATATTTTCTAAAATAGCTTGCACCAAATTTAGAGGTGTGTTTCAGTGAAGCAAAGCCTTAGATATCTCCCCAAATAAAGACAATACTATTAGGAGTCTTACACTTGCCTCGAGTTAGAATAGAATGTTATTGCTCAGCTCTTACTTGCAGATAACGCTCGCCTGTACCGACTGATGAGCCACAGCTCTTAATCAGACATTGCTCACAAGGAACTCGTGGTAAATGTTACTGCCAGTGCTGCAGATTTTAAGCAACTGCTTCTAAAACCATATTCAGAAGCATGGAGTTGGCACACTGTGTGGGGATGGGGTTGGCATCTTTGCCATGCTGGCAAGCTATCAGTTTCAAGATCAATCTGGAAGTGAGTGTTAATAGTGGTTGGACTCGATTATCTTAAAGGTCTTTTCCAACCATGATGATTCTATGATGAAAGTCAGTTCATTAAATATCTGCTCCAAAGCAGTACACACACACATCTACATACACACACACGTGTAGGCAGAGCAGTGTTCACATACTGAGGGGATTCAAGGGGTGACTCCTGCAACAACCACAGAGGTACACACATTTGCTTTGTTTCCCACAGATGCTGTGATGGCAGCCCTGGGCCCATCCAAAGGGCCACACAGGACTGTGATTACCAGCACAGGTCAGGGACTCCCATAGGCATGTGCTGGGGACAACTTTACTAAACAAGATAGGCCTTTGCTCAAGAAAAGAACAGTGAGCACTCCAAACAAAGCCAGAGGGTTCTGCACAGTTACTTGAGTGAAGCTGATTAGTCACTCTGGCCCTCACTTGCTGCCTCACACTTCTCAATAGCCTCTAGAACAGTTCTGATGTCAGGCAGTAAACACAAGTTCTTATCCCAGTCCCGCTCATCATTCCCTCTCTATCAACAGAGGGAAGACTGGCTGGATGGTCTTGTCCCCACTTCTTTGCAGAATAAAAGTCAAACTGACTTTGCCTGAGCACTGAGGTATCTATACATACCAATTCTGGTACCTAGAGACATGCACAGAAACCTGCAGAGATCAGACAGTTACACATGCCCACTCTTCTGCTTCACCACACCAAACGATACAACCATGTGCAATTCTTCTAACCCCCAGGTGAAAACATGGCAAGGAAGAACCACTACCACTCATGGGCAATCCCCACCCTTCTTTTATACCACTCAGCCAAGCTTCCTCCCATATTGTCCAGAAATGGGGAAAAAGCAAACAAAGAGCTCAGTTATCCTACATCTAGAACCCTTTTTGTACAACTGCCCCTCTCTCAGCATTGCTTCAGCTTTCAAGGCTCAGGGAACCATTACATCTGTAACTGTCAGAATTAAGTCAAACTAACCAAATTCTTCAAGGCCTCACAGCACCTCACAGGACATTTACTATATACAAAATCAGCCAACAGTTGTCTTATTTGCTCCCCATCCCTCCCTCCTCCCCTCACAGTGCGAGCCCCAGTGAGATGACAGAGCAGGACATACTTACAGCCAGATACATCGCTGCATATACGCTTAGTGCTGCTTCTTTGGATGGGAATGTCTTTCTGGCTTTCATGATAAGGTCTGGATTTCCAGTACAGGCATGTACGCTACTGATGAACTGTGTATACTGTTTACATCCAAGTGCTGTATAGTTGGGTTTACAAAGTGCAAGAAAATGTGGTGCAAGATTCCCTGTTACTACTTGTCCAGCATTTACAAAGATGTCCGTAGCAAAAAGTCCAAAGGCGTAAATTCCTAAAGAGGGAGACAAAGAGTTAAATTTCACTCCAGGGCAACATACAGCATTTATCACAGTAATACAGCAGCTCCTTCCCCTAGGAATATTGCACCCTAAAGACCTTGACTCACCTCCACAAACCCAGCAGCAGCGCTGCGTACCAGCACACTTCATCTCTCTCCATCCTTCAGAGGAGCACGTTCACCTCTTGTGCAAATAGCTTGCTCCCTTGGCCTCCCTGTTTGGGGTAGCTAACTATACTGGTATCTAACTTTTGCCCCTGTTCATGAGACAGAAGTGACAGATGCACATTCTTCACCCTGTACATCTGCTTGAGAACCAAGGAAGTCAGGCTCTGATGGAGAGGAAACACATACTGGACAAACATCTTTTCCCTTCCTAGCTGGAAAGCAGCTGAAGTACTGAATAATTCAGTATTGCCATTGACGAGTTGTCTCCATTTGACTGCTACTGGGTACATCTATATGCATGGCATATAATCACAGTACCACCACAGTGAGCTAAAATCTATACATTTGGGGAGATACTTACACTAAAACAGGGGGTTTTATCAGACATACAGGCAAAGCATTAGGCTAGTGCACTTGTTCATCAGAATGCAAATGCATGTATCTGATTGCTTAAAACAGATTTCTGCAATTCTGAGGTCCCTTTCTGTCCCTTTGGAAGCAGAAAATGAACTCTGGAAAGAAATGCAAACAATACCATGCCTGGAAGGCAGAGTCAGCAAGTGTGTGTTCAAATTCCACCTGAGCTACAAATTTCCTCCTATTATCTCCATGGACACATCACCTTACCTTTCCCATACTTCAATTCACTGTGAATCCAGTGAGTTCTGGCAGTTCCCAACTCCATGGGGCACCCTGAGGACTTCCATGGATGTAGACACAATGCCACAGAAACACACGCACTTGGGAAGGTCGGGTGTTTCCGTCAGCAAAGCTGCCAGCTTGAGGAGATTGCTGGGAGCCTGGCTGGCCAGCAATGACACACTGACCTTAACTCACCCTGAGCTGTCAAGACACCAAGTGGCTGCCCAGAAGGGCCCTTTCAGCAAGCCCTGAGGGTGAGCAGTGCCCCAGCACAGGTGACCTTAGTGATGCATTAGTGATGCCTCACCTGGCAGAACGGTGTGGTGGCCATTGCTCATCCCTTCCCTCCCTCCCTCCCAATTTGTTTTCCTTCTGTGAGCAAGGAGGGCCCAGCGAGTGGGAAGGAAACACAGGCACTGATTACACACACAGCAGCCAGAGTGGGAGAAGCTCCTCATCATCCCTCCCCCTCTCCTCTGGATCCATGCAAGGACAGTCTCCTTCTTAATAACTTGCAGCACTGCAGTGTGACAGTGAGCAAACCCGCTCTCTGAGGGCAGGCATGGCCCCTGCACAGACACTGCAAATACACACACAGCTGCACATCCCCTTCCTGCTCCTGCCACAGGGGCACACGGGAGCATCAGCTGCCCCAAGGCTTCCTTCCTCCAGCTATTCCAGACACAACTGTGAGATGCAAACAACAGAAATGAGCCCTGCTATGGCATCCCTGCACGTACACACAGAGAAAAGCAGCAGCAGGGAGTATTCAGTAGGCATTTTGAGTGGTGGTGCTTCTACTTCACAACACATCTACAACAAACTAAGTAGAAAGCATGACATCTCACATCTCCTGAAGTCAACGGGGGAGTTACAGCTCACTTCAGTGGAGCATGGACAATCTCTAGACTAAGAAAGTACCTAAACCAGGCTTGGCTTCCAACACACATTTATATCCCCATGTCTTCAACGTCAGCTGCTTTGTGTGTGCAGAATCAAGAGTAAACTATCAACTATAGATACAGCACTGGGATGTCTCCTTTCTCCTCCCCACCCTGCTCCAGTCCTAATGGATTTTTTTCCCCCTCTATTTTTCCTGCTGTTTCTGCAACTATTGTTTTTTTAATCTAAACTTCCAAGAAGCTTCATTTGCGACCCAAAAGGAGAGAATTCACTGCACCTGAGTTAAGACTACACATGGAACATCGTATGGTCATCTGAGTATTTTCACTAGGTCAAAGTTAAGACACAATTGATCACTCTCACCATCCAGAACACGAAAGCATTGGTTTTGCTCATACCAAGGAATCTGATGGTCCTGCGCACCAGTGGATTTATATAACAACAGTCTCCAGTTAATATTGTTTTCTCTTGGTTTTCAAAATCCTTTGTAGCTAACTGTAGGCAAAACACTGCAGTCTCTCCAACGATAATCTTAGGGAAGGAGAAAAAAGGGGAGAGAAATGGTACATCAGATTACAGCAAGTACAATATACTCATATTAGAGATGGCTATCTCATCTTAAGGAAACCAGACCAAACCAGCACAACAGACAACGCAAGTGAACCAAGGTCTGTAAGTTAATCCTCCTGTGAGGGAAATATGCTTTATGGCTTGCTGTACTGTATTTGCATTAGAAGAGAGTAAACTTCTGTAGCCAGGACTTGGAATCAATGTAACATAACCTAGTTTTCAGGACGAGGGGAGAGAGAAAGAAATCTATTAGTTCAAGAATAACAGATTGGATCATGCACAAGATGTTGGCCAAAGGAAAGGCCTCATCCTGAAAGATGCTGAACACTTCAGTTCCCACACAGCTTTCAGTGACACTCAGCACTTTACAGGGTTGGTTCTAAATTTTGGACCATGATGGAGGACAAAGCAAAAAGGAATCACAAGAGAGCTGCTGTTCACATCAGAGGATTGGCTTGCCAGGAGGTACTTAACAGGGTTTGATTCACATTTCACCAACTAAGTTTATCAAGTGTGGCTTTAGCTTTGTTCCTCACGCTTGAACTAAGTGTCATCACTGATATTTTAACATTAAGCATGGCCTGTTTCACATCCACTGTACCCAAATGAATAAAGTTCTCATGTCTAGAGATCATTCACATTACGGCTAGCAGAAAATCAAACAAATCACCCACAACCCCAAAAACAAATGCACAAATACATCAATAAATGCACTATTTTCAGTGTCAAATACTCCCTCTGTGATGTGTATTTACTTGTACAGCAAAACATGACCTTTCGTTTGATTTACTCATAACAATTACAGTATTTAGATTCAATAGCCAAAGCCAAGCCTTAAGCATCTGTCTCTCTAAAACTGTGATACTGAAGCTGTATGGCAGATAGCACGGGTAAGAATAGCTTGGAAGGGTGAAATACAGGCCACGGTACTCCAGTTCACTATGGGACTCAAAGGCAAGGCTCTTCTGCTCTCCCATGTGAGAAGCAGTGAAGCTTACTGACAGGTACGTCACAGTTTGACAAACAGGAATGAAGACCACAAAAACTGAAGAGTTAATATTACACAAACAGAAGAAATGATGCCACCAAATTGGTTCCATTGCCTAGGTTTTTCTAAACCTTGAACCTACCAGAAATGATAAACCTTCCCATGTATCACAACAGGTCTGAACAGTTTATACACAGCACCAGTTACAAAAAACAACCACGTGCAATGGCTCACCATCACAGCTCATTGTCAACAGGAAGAATACAATTAATGACTTATTTATCTGTAGATCTACACAGATGACTTTAGGCTGAATTGTGACACAGAGGAGGAACGTGCTTCTAATAAATAATGTGGCACAAATCACAAAAATAACTGTGGTGGCAAGCATGTAAAAAGCAAAACTAATTTTGTCACAGCAACAGTCATCATTTATTACTTTAGAGTGGCTTCAGATCCCAATGGAATTTTTAGATGAAACAGCTTTCGATACCTGAACTAACAAGTATCCTCTCTCTGCTTTGATGCAAGCAAATTTTCAGCACACTCAAGCACAATTCCTTCATCTACAGCTAACAAATGATCAGTGCACATATGAAACATAAGTCAGTCTTGGATTCAAGGTCATCCTTGTGACACTGATAAAGATAATACAGCCCAATGACTCCTACAGCTCATGAAAAAACACCTAAACAAAAAAAGCCCAGTTTTAATGTGATTCATCAAGGTGAGAACTGAAACACTACAGTTTTTGCTGTTAGTCACAGTAACTCCCTTTTTCCTCTGGAATAATGACACATCAAGGACTAGGCGACCTGAACACTGCCTAATTTTGCATTTAACTGGTTATTCTGCCAAACTCCACACATTTCTGTAAAATTACTGCAGATTCCCAGCCTCCAGGGAAAGGCAGAATCCAGCACAAGGGAAGATCTGTGACATACAGTGCTTGATCTTTTGTGAGAGCACAGAGAGTGTGTGCCAGCAAGCTCGACTCTCCAGCTCTGAGAGGGCTTCTGCATCTGCTGATCTTGGAATACAGGTTCTTCTTTTTGCTTGGTAGGGATGCTACCAAGTGAGGGAAGCCTCACTTCCAGTAACCTGTCTTCATCAGCTGCATCTAGGTTTTTGCTGCTGACAACAATTCTTCCTTATTACGTTTCCAGTCTTTGATTGTTGACCTGGATGAAGAAAACCCTCTGCTCCAGGAATAGCAGGGAGCAGGGTTGAAGTTCTTAGTTCTTATTCAAAGATACTCTTAGAGTGAGTACATGAGTGCAAGGGTCAGAATGATGCAAAACTTAGCTAGAGACAAAACTCTTGCTATACTAGGCCTAGTGCTCTAGCCTCAGAAGCAATCAGAGTGAGATATGCCATTGAGCACAACAGGCATTGGTCTCTACGCTTCTGCGCCTTTGCTGTGATAGAATCCTTCTGGAATCTGTGTTTTTCTGTCCTGGCAGCTCAACTAAAGCTGTTCTCCTTCCTACAGCCTATTGATGTTGCAGAAATGGAAGGAAAATCGTTTTCAATCTCAGTACATCCCAGGAGAGATTCTATTTCCCAGTGCAATTCCTTGCCCTCCTTCTCTCTGGCACCACTGGCAACGATCAGTTCTACATCTCCCTCTTGCCCTTTACCATCATTTGCATGCTTGAAATATTGCAGGACCAATTTGTGCATTCCCTCTGGCACAGGGACTGCCATTACCCCTTCCACTGCCTACGTGAGTTGCAGCCAGCCAACATATGACATCTAACATAACAGGCTCATAACAGACTTATTTGTGTACTTCTTGGCTAAGTCTTGGGGGTGGAAAGTTTTTTGAATACTCAAAAACTGACTGTGAAGAACTGCAGTGGAGAATCTGAAAGCTCTGACAACAAACTTTTGGACAGAGCAACACAAGATGAAGTAGAGAGACATAATTTGCAATGTAAAAAGTGAGTATATTAGAAGTATCTTTTACCTCATTCTGTCTAACAGGATCATACTACTTCAGATCCCTGTACAGATTTCCTGAAGAATGATACATATTAAAACTCTCTAGCTCACAGATATCTTCATGGCTGTTAAAAGCAGAGGCCATCCCTATCTAAGGCTGAGAAAACCTTTTGACATAAAATTACAGTATGTCAGCTATAAGGAAAGGAACAATGTTCCCCTGAAGACTACCAAACTGCAGGCTTTCCAGTATCCTAAAGAACGTATCTAGAAATACTTTTTGCAGTCCTTTGACAGAATGGCAGTGAACATCACTGTTACAAGGAGGAGCATGACAGAGAATGATTGCCCTACAGGCACTAGCCTAAGCTCTGACAGGCTGTGATCAGGTCCCTGTTCTACTCCAGCTTCTCTCTGTAACCTCAGGGAAGTCCCTTAGTCCTGGGTCGCTATATAAAGTGCAATAGCAACAGCATAAAACTCACTGTACTTAATATTAATATATACTTCATAACTAGCATTTAGATAATCCTCTCTTTTCATGGAAGCATGGAAAAGAAGTCTTAACCCAGCAAAATCTACATTATAGGAACAGTTGTCATAAGCATCTCCATGGCGATGGCACCCTGCCTGCGCCGTGACAACCCGTTCCCCAGCCAGCACCGGAGCTGGGCAGGGACGACAGCTAAAATTAATATCTCTTCTTGTTTAACTCATGGCTCTTGAGTAATTTCTTAGCTGATTCTGTACTAGCAATTTGTTGCCAACCAGCCAATACCCGTTCTTTTCCTTATCTTCTGCACAGGATACTGACAGTGCTCAGTACACATTCCCTTCCTCCCAAATCAGTGCAGGGTTTTTTTCTGTATTAGTCATTTGCCTGAATCCAGGCAAGCTGCTCCTAGTTTTAACACTGCATGTCAATTTGGAAACCTACTATGTCCTTTCCCAAAATCATCTATCCAGTATATGCTTGGTTTTAAAATCTGAGCTCTTTTTCAACTCGAAGTGTCAAACCTGACTCATTCCAAATATGAGAGCCAGGGCAGCTCTGACCTTGTTGGTTTTTGCAGTGAACTGAATCCATAAACAAACTTCCTCTATTGCCATGTACGGTTTACAACAGCCAGTACCTGTATAAATAAATGACCTTAAATCTGCACTTCTGAAATAGTAATGAGGCTTATTTTACAGACTACCTTACCATCTATGATGTAATTTCCTGTAAAACCCTGGGATTAAGTAAGAACTAAACATTCATTTGGATGACAAGATATCTGAGAGTCTATATAGGAGATAAATCCTAAAATTTAAGATTGATACTCTCTATTTGGGATTAGGAACGAAATTGCTGTGTGCCCATTCATAGATCTTTCCAGCTAACTCCTACTTCAGGGTATACAAACCTTCATGGAACATTTCACACGGGCCAGGGAACGTGGTAGAACACACGATTCCCTCTCTGCCAGTTCTCAGGGTTGTGCTGCAGCTACAGCAACTGCTCAGATAGATGAGTAACAGTGAGAAGTAGTTACTGCATTAAAAAGAATACTCATCCACTCTCTGAGCTTCAGGTTATGAAGAACAGTTGACAGTACCATGCACTGTAATTTCTGTTCTGACTTCATTCATTATCTTTCTCTCATTTAGGCACGGCTTGAACTCCAACCAAGGATTCTGTGAGGCCATCTTCAAGAAATATTATGGCAAAGGATTGTCTCTTTGAGGAGACAGCCAGTCCACTCCTCTGCTCTTCTCTCTAGAATGAGCTTCCTCACATTCCCTTATCAGGTGGGAAGGGAAGCTGGGAACTGGAGCTAAAAATGTTGGGGATAGTCTCTGTGTCTCCAGGCAAACTGCTCCTGCAAGCTGCACAGCATTTCACCCAGGAGTTCTCATTTCAAAGATGAGGGGTAGGTGTCTTTAAAATACAGCTTCCATGGACTTTGTTGTTCCTGTTCTTCATCATTTCTTCTTAACTTTCAGCAAGACCATGGACTATTTCTGGCCTATTTCCCCTTTAAAAATGTCATCAACATACCACAGAGCACAGGAGTCTCTGGAGCTTGCAGAATCCAGCAGCACAGACCTCGGTCTTCAGCGATGCTGTAGATAAGCTCCACTCTCTGCTTTATGCTAAAATTGCTGTGTGAGGTGACAGCTCTGGCAGGAAAAGCAGCAACAGTATTTCCAGCTGTAGCAATTTCAAGTTCATTATGCAGAGCATTCCCTTCAGGCCATTTTCTTTGTGTTTTTCTTGTTCTCGTTGCTTCTCCCTTGCTTAAACTGACAGCAAATGCCCTGCCTGATTTGTACAGAAGCACATTTTCTCTAGTAAAAGATGACCAGTAGTTTCGAGAAAAATGGAAAAATAAATCCCAGCTAGATCTGTCTGCCATTGATTAAACACAAAATATCATTCCTTGCACTCGGGACCAGACTGTAGAGCAGCTCCTGAAAGGCTGGAGAAAACATTGCAAAAGAAATTTGCTTTGCTAGAGAAAGATGTGGAGAGAAATGCTCAGCCTTGTTTTCCCAGGGACTTTGGGTTTAAAAAGATGCATTCTTCATTTTTTTTTGAGAAAAATACCAACATTTTGCTCATTTTCACAAGAAAAACAGCAGTATGAGATTATAGATCTAATAGTCAGATATGTTCTGCTTCACTTTTGTCTCTGTTGTGCTGACCGTGTCACATGCTGCTAAACACTAACACTACCTCTACAGGGACAAGTTATTCTTTACTGCCCTTTGTAACACAGTGCACATACTGGACGTAACGAGGGTAGAGCTTGTTCTCTTTAAGACTTTACTGCTATTTAAAAGGAAGAGGGATGTAACAGCCAAGCGTTTATAACCAGGGAGAGTCAAGTGAATGCACGAGCATGTTATCACAGACACAGACAACTTCATTATCTGCTGCATTGTCTTCATTCACTACTTTACCATCCAACAGAAAAAGCTGAAACACGTTTGAGTACAGTGTCTCTAAAAGCTTCCTTCCCCCTCCTCCTTTTTCTTGTCTAAGCAAGCAATTGCTCATGTACACAGAAGGTGTCTGCTCTAGAGCATGCCTGCCTCATCCAACAGGCAAAGCCTCTGCACAGCTGGTTCCAGGGTTGGAGTCACACCATGCCACAATAAAGTCTGGGTATGTAAAAGATCATTTTGAGAAATGGTTACAAGGACACTCCTACTGTGAGAGTAACTAAGAGATGGGCCTTGTGCCACTGCCAGAGAGGGACAGAGAGTAAGTTATGGCACGTGACAGCAGGTCCTGCATTGGATGCTCTGCAACAGCAGCAGAGGCTGCACCCGCCTGCATGGCCCCATTCAGCCCACTTCACCAACTGTGCGTGGCATGACATTCCCTACTCAAACCTTTCCCACCGCTGTGAGATGAAGAGTACCCAGCTGCTCTGCACTGCAGGTCTCCAGGGCGTTAGGAATGGCCTAGGGGCTCGGAAAACAATCTCAGTGATGCTAACATGGCAGACTAGGGGCCAAATAAGTGTCTGGCAACGGGCTCCAAAACTGTGACAGCTGGCACAGCTTCACAATGCTGACACAAGCACTCTCCAAGAGCACATTCCAGGAGGCAGCAGATAACAGACTTTGGTGAGAACTTCTTTGCCCATGCCCTGAACGTTTATAATTTAAAAAAAAACCAAAAACATCCCAAATCTAGAAAGAAAATCAATCTGGAGAAAGTTACTCCCACCCAAAGCCACGGCAATTCTGCTCGGAAAATGGAGAGCAGAAAAGAACTAATTCGAAACTGTCTTCTAAAAGCATCAGTGCACGTTTCACAAGGCAAAGTTGCTTTAGGTTGAAAAAGTCTGGGTAAGGTCCTGAAAACCTGTGTGAATTCCCCATTAGAAATTGTTCTCATTTTCTTTTTTCCAAACTAAGAATGCCGTTATCTAAAGTCTCCAAGCTGCACACTTCACCCAACAACTTCATCCAACAACCCATCTTCCTGACAATGTATATCTGAAATACAACCAGAGAGCAACTAATTTCAGTCTGCAGATCTCTGCATGATGCCTGAGAAATGTTGTTACATATAATTATTTCAGTAGGGATTTTGAGACAGAACTTTACATCATAATATTTTCCTTTTTTTTCAGGTGTTGAGCTTCCACCTTTGCAACATCATCATATTTGGAAAGGAAAAACAAACCATTCAAAGTCCCACCATTTATTTTCCCTGTTAGAAGCTGAGTTCCACAGAGCACGATCAGCTCTGCACTCAGCTGTACCAAGGAAGTCTTCTATTGGACTTCAAGTGATCCATGTGAAAAAGACTGGTTCCGTATTGCTTGGCCTTGGTAAACACCTTTGTTTCTTGCCTGTCAAAAAAAACCAGTACTTTGTTCCACATGTTGTGGAAGACTGATCTCTCAGCCCTTCTGTGCATATTGAAAACGTTACTCCTTGATAAACACAACTTATGATACCTGTACCAACAACCCTTTCCCACAGTGATGTTACTTTATGCTTTAATCCTTAGGTGATCTACACAACTGCACTTTTCTACCAAGGATGAAGATTCAATTGCAAAATTCCACAGAAACGGTCTTTCATCCCTGTTTGAATAAAAAGTGATCACATAAAAGGCATCTCTTAAAGATTCTGGTCACAAAGTAGTGGTTTTACAGTCAGTACATGACTGGAGCCAACTGTTCTCAGAGGCTCAGAGGAAGGAGAATATCCGAATTTCCTGCTTTTCAGCACTTCTTCTCTCTGACTTCTACTCAAGGTCGGCCACATTTTGCAGACAGGTTACTCCTGAGATCAGTTCAAGGAATGCCACTTTCACTGAAATGCCATTGTCATCAAACAACTATACCTGAAGGACTGCACACCATACCAGTATTAGCACCCCGTGTTTTAATCTCACACTGAGAAAGAGAGTCTGCATATGCCATTAATACCTGTAAAATTGTCTCCAGGACTTTTGTGGCAAAGTATGCTTGTCTGCAAAACACACTCAAGTAATTGCTTTTTACTTATGCTTGTTACTGTCAATTAGTATTTGATTTATAATGCTAAATTTAACTAGACAGATCAACAAGTCAATCTGGTACTTTTTTATTAAAGTTACCTTCTCAATAAACCAGCTTCCTTTCAAAGCACATAACTAGCTCCACTCTGTATAAGCATCTTCCTCTGCAATTATCTTAGGCTACAACTCATTAAATACATTAAGGACATTATCTTTCTCCAGTTGAAATCAAAGATAACATCTCCACTGAACTGAACAGGGTCTGGGTTGTCTGTGAAACCCTATGACGCTCTAGATCAGGAGCAATACTTCCAAGTGGGGAAATGGATTTTAGCTATGAATGCCATCCCAGGAACACAACAAAACAAAACTAGGAAGCCAAGCCAATTGTACAGGGGAGAGGTACTAACTATTCAAGAAAGGTAACAGATAGGATAAAACAGAAAGCAAAATCCCAAACTGGAACATCCACTCCCGAGCATGTTCCCTTAAAGTTATTATCTTGTATCATACTTTGTAGTCTTCACATTGTAAGCAATTGCTGCAAAGGATCCAGGTGTCATTAAAAATGAGTTAAAACCTCTTTAAAATCCATTGCATAGGAAGTATCTGATCTAGAACTATGACTTTATTGTGAGCTGCCTCACATCAGGGTTTATTTGTGCATAACATGTATATTCAGCATAAAACCAGCAGTAAAACTACTGAGGAAAAACCCTGAGAGTATAAATCCACAATTCTAGTGCCTGTGAAATCCAGGAAACAAATGACCAGATAAAAGCTTTCAAGGAAAAGCAGAGTCTGCAACTTGCATTGACACTTCATTGACACAGTCAAAGCGAATGACACCGTGGCTCTACCAAAGTCAGTTAACATCTGAAGTTTCACTTACTTCAGGCAGACTCATGATGTTATTCCAGGAACAGCCACTAGAGATGCTGATCGGTGAGAAAGGATCAGAGAAATGAAAGATCAGAATCCTCTCTTCCATACACATCCCAAAACAACTACTAAGCCCAGATACAAAACAACGTGTGACCATTCACCTGTATCTCCTTCCTCAGCCCTGGAAGCTGTAAATTCACAGTGGGCAATTATTTGTCCTTAAAAACGTTACTATAATAAATATATTGCAGTGATGTTTATTAGCAACAGAACCTTAATGATGGCATAGAAGTGGGCCAGGAACTGCTTAGGAGCATACCAAGTTGTAATCATGACCGAACCCGTAGTGCGATGGCAGTGAACCAGGGAGCCAGCTTTGTCACAGAGCACTGCATGGCAGCAGCACACCCCATTTGTCTTCATCTGGTGCACATAGGCGTAGAAGGACCGTTTCAGCAGTGATTCTGTACATCCTGCACATCAAATGCAGGGCATCGTTTTATGGTTTTCTGCAAATATGATCTGCACCACCCTTGTCACTCTTTCAACTCTGCTACACAATGCCTATTTTACTGCTCCTGCCACGAATCCAGATGGCTGCAGATGTGCAGCTGGCAACACTATGTTGTCTGACCCTGTTTAGGAGTTTACACAATGCAGTGCTTGAATTAAGAGGAAGTCCCAAGTGCCCTCATTAGCACAGCAGCCAATGAGCTGAAACAGGAGCAGCAAGAGTGGGGAACTTCAGCAAAAAAATCCCTAGTACAGGAAATGCCTACCAGACAGAGGGGAGATTGTATACTTTGCTGTGAAGACAGCAGAGCATAAAAACAGCTCTTTTAGGCATGCAATGGTATTCTGAAAATCAGCTGCAGTCTATCAGCCAAAGTAAGCCCAGCTACTCTCCTTCAACATGTGACAACGTCCTTCCACTCAGAAAATAGGGCATAATGGTTCACCTTAACAAGGATCCCCTCCTTTGCACAGAACTGTAAAATAACAGTAAACATGCTGCTGGCTTTATCAAACACCTTCAAAGGGGCTCGAGGGGCGAGAGAAGTGTTTTGAGGATGAATGAGTCTATTTAAAAACCGTGGATGTTGTGAAGCGTTTACATTGCTCGTCCTCAAGGCAGACTTTCCAAGAGCTGCCCTTTGCTCTTCTCTGAGAAGACAATCAAGGAGTATTAGATAAAATACTTCACTGCTATGCAAATGTATGAACAGATATTGTGCTTTTAATCTCTCATTTTAATCTCTCATTGGGCAGCCTAAGCTATAACTAGAAAGAGAAGTTCAAAGTTTGCTGTGTTGACAGGTGCTTTCACAGTCAGTGGTATGGTAACTTTTGAGGTATTCTGATGGGGACAATAATTTAGGCATTATTTTCATGCCATCAGCATTCAAGGTTAAAAACACACATGAACTGTGGTATGGATACAAACCAACCACATAAACATAACTATTCTCTGGCAGCACACTGTGCATACACACTCACACATGTAAATATATTGATAGTATGGCTTCCTCCTCCATCCAACCACACAACAATTATGGTCGAGTCAGAGACAATACTGAGTAAAACTGGAATACTGACTCTTACAATGAATGTGGTTCCATAAAAAGATTCTGTCAGCACCACACTCATTCACATACACCATTCCATCTCAGGAAAGCCTTGCTGCTTCAAGTAGTGCTGCAGCATGAGATTAAACACCACCAATACCAAGATAATTAACAATTAGCACGTGCCTAGATCTTGTCTAACTCTTTTCATGCACACACCATTTAGTGCTTTACAGAGAAGCCTAGTTTCACAATTACCACTTGACAGCTAGGCAGTAAAGGCTAAAGGTACATCCTGCTTGAGTGGCCAGACTCCTTTCGTAAGGCAAAGCCTGGCAGAGCTCACAACCCAGCTCCATACATTCACTCTGCCAGCTGCAGATGGCTGCAAACCACTTGCCTACCCCAAGGTCAGTCTGTCTACAAATCTCATCTGCCTCTGCTAAATGCTGTGGAAAGTCCCCACGACTGACTGAAGCACTGACTCCAGTCAAGCATGAGCTCTTGGCAGAGGGGACCAGTGTAAGGGCTGGACTGGCCTCTCACCATTGCCAGGAGCACGTTTGTGCCTACAGCACGGAGCAGCACGAGCTCCTCAGGCCTCCTGGATGCTCAGAGTCGTGTCTGTGCGGGCTGCTGCCATGGCTGTTCAGCCTCAAGCCCAGCCTGACGGCAGAGTCCAGCTCCAAGGGCAGCCTCCACGGGAGCAGGAGAGGCAGAAACTGAGCAATAGAGAGGCTCTGGACACCAAGCCCGCTAATGATGATCAAACTACTATTAAGTATGTGCTGACACCCAGGCACATCCACACACCGCTCTGTACAGAGATGAACTTTGACACAGAGCCACTGTGCCCTGCCACAGATGGGGAGATCAGGCTTCAGACATCAGCCAGGAGCAGTTTGCCCATATGAGGTCCCCACTTGTCAGCAGAGCCACGTTACATTCTGTGCACCCACTGTAAAATCCAAGAAGGCAACATGCATTGGCCTAAGTCTTAATTAACGCAAGTCAAACTACAACACTTCACCTTGTGCTCTGCACGGGATGCCAGCTCCACATGGTCAGTTACTGCAGCTCAGTTGACCTGGGATTAACAAACCTTTAAGCAGAATTAAGTCAGTTGATTGCTATGGGTGGGTTACAGAAATCTCTATTACTACCCAAAATAACTATACTGTGAAGCTGAGTTCCACTTATTGACCCTAACTGAATACTTGAATTGTGAGGAGACAAACTACAAGTTGACCAAAGTCTTCATAATATTATTCAGAGTTTGGATGACAAAAACAACAAGTGGGTGACTCAGATGCCTTTCAGAGACAGTATGAAACGTACCAGCCGAAAACAATGGGGGTTTCAAAATGTTATGTAGAGAAAGAAAAAAGCAGCAGAACAGCAGGATATTGCTGGGCTGGCTTCTGTTCTGGAGAGTGCCTTTAAAAAACATTCTCATTATTTAAAAACTAAAAAACCTCTACCTTGGGAACTAATGTCTTCATACACACTCCTTACGTAACCCTACCTGACTGAGGGGCAGCAAGCAGTTATCTCCACTATTGGTAAAAAAGTAATCTCTTAAAACATAGCTAGAGTGCATTTGACATTGGTTGTACAATATAAGGTTAATGACATTTTCCTAGCAATATATACCGTGTAATAATTACACAATGGCTAATTATGATACATTTATACAATAGATGCAAAATGACAGGTAACACTGTGTATGTTGCCCAGAATGGTGAGCAGAAGCGGAACCCACAGCCTACTGAGTTTTCATCCAGTACAACCCGAAGGGGCTTTATGGTGCTCCATACCCTAGGAAATGGCATGCAGGATGGAGAGGCAATTTTGAAGTGGTAATGAACAATTAATTAGATTAACAGTAGATTTTTTAAAAGTCTTTAGAGTAATTTTTCTGCTGCAGATTTTAGTGTTTTATTGCAACTAAACATATCCACACCTGGGGGTGAATGGAATTGGCCTCAGCAACGCCAGGCTGCTGATCAGAGACAGCAAGTGCTCTAACTTTTGCTTTCCTAGTCCCTGTTTCACACCATGCTCACTGTACTGTGCATGAATATTAAGGCCTAGCATGTTTACAATGAATATTTCCTCATTAAAGCAGCAGGTCACAGGGACATGTTTTCCGAGTGCTGGAGATGTGGAATATCCACCTCAGCCAGGCTCTGCATTTGCAATCTGTGAGGTACCAGGCCCCAGCTAAATAAGAGCATTTTATGATAAAAGCTGGGCCATCACTCACTCCAATGTATCTGTAAGATACTGCAAGAGCATTATAAAGCTCTTTAAGCATCATACTGCTTTTAGGGCTGTAAAACACGGCTAAAGCTACTTACAGTTCTACTTTGGCTGTCATTTATTGTGCATCATACGGACACCCATCTCCCCAATCCTGTGTGATGTACAGCGAGCAAGAACTGTGTGTTTGAGAAACTGATTATGACTTGAAACCTGCTGGTTTAGATCACAAACAATGCACACATATTCCCTAACCACACAGGATTAGTTGGATTAACAATTCCTCACTTAAAACATAACTGCATCGTTTATAGGACGAGCAGGCACTCAGCTGCTGCAAAAAGAAGCTTGTCTGCCTTGTTCACATCTGCTTGCCACTTTCCTTGCAGAGTGCCTATCAAGGGATGAGGCATATGGCCTTGGTGTTATTAGTGTTAGCAAGCTGCATGCTGCACACCAAGCACTCAAATGGAAGTGCACACGTAACTTCTGCAGGCACTGGGCACGTAAGGCATCACAGCACGAGAGGAAGGCAGGCAGGCAGGCAAAGAAAGCTTCCCAGGAAACCCCACAACGGTTCTGAATATTTTCTTGTTTCTCCTGTTAGATTAGCAGCCCTATGCCAGGATAAGAACAGCATCAGACTATCACACCGTGCGTTTGTCTCGCTCCATGTCCCAGCCAGCCAGTCCTGACATCTGGCACACAAAGTTACTGCAGACTTCACAGGGGGATTTATTTTTTATTCACAAGTAAAACTGCAATGGAACAGCGTAACACCAACTGTCCCTCAGCTTCAACATCTCCTTTAACAGGGCATTCCCCCCTTCCAGAAAAGTGGCTTTCTCAAGTCCTCAGTGTTTGCACATTAAAAAAAAGCAAGCAGCAAGTTTTGCGTGTCTTTTTTCTTCTCCACCCCTCAAAGTGTAAAAACAGAAGAAGAAAACTGTCAAGGAAAAGAAGATGCAGCTGTGCACACAGGTTGAAACAGAGCTACGAAGACAGAGCCCAAATGAGTAAACAAAGTATTCTGGCAACTCCTCCTTGGTGTCAAATCCTAACCGTTGTCAGCTGTGCCAGCTAACCAAAGCTATCCAGGTTTATTGAAACAGTGCATGTATCAAGGTGCTAAAGTTCCTCATGCAAGTAAAACCATTTCCCTTTGATTTCAGAGACTGAGTTTAGTCTACTCAACTCCTACCAGTGTGGATGTACAATTCTGATCTGCTGTTGCATTACTATTGTCACTTCAGAAACAGCACTGGGAGATATTTCAAACATTGCAGCTACCTATCCAGCTGGCAAAACAGCTTATTGCTCCCAAACCAGAGCACCAGGACAGACTAAACACTTTGCTGGGTGATTCCTCTAGCTTGCTCTAGAACGTGTAGATAAAAATGAACACTTGAATTCCTCACTACACATTCTTAGGACTGGTTCACCCTGTAACACAGAGCTGCTGGTAACTGTGCATCCTTGCCTTACTTATCAAGTTTCCTTGATTTGTTCTCAGAGCTTTAGTTCTATCATGTTTTTCCTTATAACAAACAGATAACAGAATACGTTCATGTCCCAGACAGAGATGACAATCTAGCATCTTTTGTCATACACAGCACTAAGTTGTATCAGAGTGAAATAGCTTCAGTGAACTATAGATTGACTAAAAGCTACTCTGACAAGCGCATTTTGGAAACCCAGCCTGACAGACTCAGATCAGTCCCTGATACCAAAGCACAGAGGTGACAGAAGGAAAATGGGATCTAGCAGGTTGAAAAAGGAAGAGTGAGACAGGGGCCTGCTCAGTCACATCAGCTGGATCTATGTGTTGCAAACAAGCAGGGAGCCTTTCAGGTCTCTGCATATCCTTGAACTACTCTTGAGCTGCCCAGACCTGGAACTATTAAGAGATCAGCAAGACAGTGAAGAATAAAGTTATGAAATCTGTGCTGACCCTGCAATGTTTCTCATTACTCACAGAATGATCTTGGTTGTTCTTAAAGCATCAGGATACAGAAAATTCAACACGTAAAAAAATGGTGTTGCATCTCTCACTTCACTGCCCTTTTTTTGACAGGTTTCAAAATTCCTTCCTCAAACGATCAGAAAGAAGAGAGTTACTGACTAAACCTAAGCTGAAGGCAGAATGCCCGATTCTTCACATCCACTCCTTGCTTGGGACGTGCCAACTTAAAGATTCATCCAGGCTACTAAAAAGAACCAGGATATAATGCTTCATGTCTGAATTCAATTATGATATTAAGAGGATTATCCTGAAACAAATTAGTTTGTAATGGGTTTACAGAGAGCATATGAACACGCGAGACAGCCATCCAGGCAGGCAGGCAGAGCCGTGTGGGTTTTGTGAGCACCGTCATCATCCGCTCGTTACTTGGAAATAAAAACAAATCACATTTGCATAATAAAACTGTTTACACATCTTAATGAAAATGTGTCATCACCTCCTCCTGGCTTTTATACAACAGTCAGAGTACATCTCAGGTCCACAACGCTGACTTTTACAGCAACCACTGCTCAAGCAGTCTCGCTGCTGTCAGTGGTCTGTATTGTGAGTGGATTCATTGGAAGAGTCCTGGAGAGCAGTCGGTAGTATTGCAGAGAGGTCAAAATTATTAAGATCTACCAGAAAGATACAGTGCAGAACTGATCACTCTACAGATTCTGAACACATGAGGAGCCAGATTCACAGTTCCACAAATCATCTCGACTGGAAGCTAAAGGATTAGACTGACGTATATTTCCCAAGCTACATCTGTCATAACAAGTCTAAAAAAGCAACCAGCCCACTGAGCAAGAACTGGCACTTGGGGAAATGGCTTAAATAGCTCTGAGCTCTCAACTCGCGCTCTTACGCTCATTACATACTCGAGCAGACTCAGATGAGGAGCGGCTTTAAGTCGAACGTGAAGGTGACAAGAAAGACTAAAATTGATTAAAAAAAGCAAAGCCAAATGGGATGAGAATTGCTCAGTGCAGCAGAGCTCCAGTGCTGCACACACCAAAGGGTGGGAGCGCAGAGCCAGCGGAACTCAAGCCTGAGTCACAAAGACAGATGGGAGGAAAGGAGTACACAGGGGCACTGCCTCTGCAGCAGTCTTGTTCTTCCTTCACAGAATTTCACACTCAGGGCTTTTACATTCTTCTGACTGAAACTTCAACGTCATCTACCTTTTGCAGAGCACTCTACTGTCAGCCTGCCTAATGCTCCTCATGTGAACACATCTACTTACTCAGGGCATTACTTTACCTGTGCCTAAAGGTATGACTTTCCACAAATATTAGCCTACCACTGGAATGGGACATAGATTTTGTTCCATGTTAAACTGTAGTTGTTTTTATCCTTCTTTAAAAAAAAAAAAGAACCAAACCAAACCATTTGGGCTCCCAACATTCTCCAGTAGAACTCATAAACTACAGGTTTTACAGGTGAGGATGAGTGCATACAGCCTTTAGAGATAATCCATAGAACACACAGAATGTTGTAATATATCCTGCTTCACTTCACGGAATCTACATTAAAGCTGTGAAACCAACTGGAAAAGGGGAAAGTTCTTCTCATCCCACAGAACAGCTCCTGCATTCCTCTACAGCTTTCCTACAATTGCTGTTACGCCTATGAATCATAGGATGGTTTTGGCTGCAAGAGACCTTAAAGATCATCTCATTCCAACCCCCTGCCATAGGTAGAGACACTTTCCACTAGAGCAAGTTGCTCCAAGCACCGTGCAACCTGCCCTTGAACAATCCAGGGACGGGGCATCCACAACCTCTCTGGGCAACTCTGAAGTTGCAGGGACTTCAAGTAGATATGTCTATTAGCAGGCAATGAATTGATTACTGCTGAATCAAAGAGCACAACAATTTGACTTCTTACTAGCTCTTACACAACCTAGGAGATACTGTAGAAGAACAGCTCAGTTGAGAAGACCTACAACAATCATCTAGTGCAACCAACTGACCGCTTCAGGGCTGACTAAATACTTGGTTAATACTTTGCAAATACCTGACAAGAGACTGTAGATACACAAACTCAGTAGGTCCCAAGCTCAAGAGTACAAACTCCCCTTCCTCCATGCAGCTTCCCTTTCCCATATGGCAGCAGCCACGCAAGTGCTGCAGCAGAGTGAGCGGTGTGCCGCTGCCCTCAGGCCACAGCCCCGCAGGAGGAGCAGCAGCCGGCTGTGGATGGCACAGGGCAGTGGTGATGGCAAAGCAGACAGACTCAGGATGGGCCTGTGGCAGCAATGGTGCTCCAGGGCTGCAGGGATGCACGAGCAGCAAGTTGCATTTTAAAGACTAACCTGAAAGTGTTCAGGATTAAGGCAGCTCTCATGGGTCCGTCCCGGTCAAACGGCCCAGCTCGTTCTTTCCGTCTCAGCACACGCCTGGTGCTGCCCTGTCCCTGGTACCCAGCCTTGCTGCATGGCCCAGCACTCGGCTCTGCTACTGCAGCTCTCGTGTGCCACAGGAGTTTTGGATGGGCAGCTGTGTGACAGCCTCACAGCAACAAGAGACCCACTGCTGACAGATGCTTGCCAAGACACATCCAGCTACTGCCACTTTACTTTTTCACTTTTTTAAAAGAAGATGAAAGTACGTGGAGAAATTCATTTATTTTCTGATTTTAGAGTAACTTCATCTAAACCCAGTGCAATGGAGCCACTGACTGAGCCACAGGGGGAGAACCTGGGTTACCCTGAAGCGCACTGTGGCTCAGTCAACAAGGCCCACCCCCCGAGAAAAAACCTCAGTTACTCTGAACACCAAGGTAAAGCCTTTTTGTTGCTGTGTCTCAAAACTCCAGGGACAGCATTAACCCCACACACCAAACTGAGAGAAGGGAGACAAAAAAGAGGATTTTTTACAAAAACCCCTTTCATAACTCACAGTATTTAATAAACTGTATTCCATGACAACAGTGGGGTTGTTACAGAAACCCCACCATTTCATTCACAGAAAGCCATTCCCTTCCCTGGCCTGCACTTGTACCTTCACAAGCAGAAAAACAAATAATGGAACACAGACATATTCATAGCTAACCCGAAAATGACAGGGAATATCTATGTGCAAACTGTCACAGATGAGAAATAAATGAAATGGAAGAGACTAATTCATCCCTGAAATCTTGGGAAGGCAGTTCAGCTACTGCTAAAAGCATACAAGCTGCTTTGGTGAAGAATCATTACCTTCACCCTTTCTTTCAATGAAAAGAGCAAGCAAAGGCAATGTCCATACCCTGCAGAACTGAGCAAGAGGTATCCCATGCAAGCACCAAGTCCAGGAGGGTTGCCCAAGGAGACTCAAAGCAGAATTCTGTCTGAAGCTTGAAAAATGTTGCCTTTATTCAATAATGCCAATGATCAGACTTAATGCCATTGAAATCCTGAGATTCCCACAGGCTCAGTTCTCCACTTAATGTTTTATTTTCCAAAGGACAATGCAGGCACCTGCAATGTGGTTTTCCATGCCCTGACCTCCCAGTGCATGCCATTTGCCAAAGGACTGATGTCTGGGAGAGGAAGCACAGCTAAATATCATCAAATTAATTAGCTTTTGTACAAGACTGCCAACCCAAAATGTCATGGTGATTTCTCTGATGCAATCATCTAGCACCCAGGAAACGGCTGGGAACTACCAATACATTTTGCTGATACACATTAGGAAAAAGAGATGCTCATCGTGACTATCCGACATAATCTTTTTAACTTCCTGAGCCAAATGAAAGAAACAGAATTAAAAGCAAAACAGACATCACATGCAAACCACAGAACAACACCACTAACAACAACAAAAAACCCCACACCTTTAAAATCTCAGTAGTATGTGAGAGTTCAAAAGAACAAACAGTCTCAAAACACTGAGGCTGAGCCTAACCATGAGGGTACCACTCTGGGTACCTGTTGGGTACCACCATGGTGCTCAGTGCAGAAGGTAAGGGTGTCAGGGACTGCCATAGGATCACCCTGATGAAGCTCCCTCCTCTCTTATTTTTTTAATATCTTCATCAAAGGAAATTTATCTGTGAAAGTAATGATTACCACCTGAAGGGGCCTCTGCTCATGGTGGATTTTTTCAATGCTGCTGCTTCTGATGGTTAAAATAAACTGTTTACAAGGAGTTTTGGAATGTGCAACTGTGCATGCACCTAGTGAGGCTAAACAGAATCCATCCCCAACAGAAATACTCCCACCTCACTCCCTCCTGCTCTTTGCTCCACAGTACTGGCATTAAATGACGCCGATGCCCTTTTTACCTGACAACAGGAATAGTACACTGAACAACTTGAAGGGAAGACACCTCACTGCTTTTCCCTCTTAGCTGTTTTCCCCAAAGCCCAAAGAAAAGCAACGAAAATAAATCTCATTTAAGATACACATATTTAAAGCCGGTTGACAGAGGATGATATTCAGTTAGAGACGCACAGGTTTAGTTGGCACACACATCAGTAGCTGTGACACACGGAGATGAGTAAATCACGCGGCGCCGCTCCCCGCTCCTTGCGCACATCAGTTCACTCGCGAAAAAATAAACTGACAAGGGGGTCTTCTAATGAGCACTGGGTGAAACGTTAGCGGTAGCTAACAAGCAGGTTTCCCCCAGGTACTCATCTCCCTGCAACCCACACGAGCTTCGAAAAGAGAAAGATGGTTTTTAGCGACGGGAGGCGAGCGGGGCTGTGAACAGCGGCACCGGCAGTTACATAAATAGGTGCTAAAAATAAACTTGCGAGGCGCGGGGAGGGCAGCGGCTGTGGCAGCGGCCAGGGCAGGGGCAGGGGCAGCGGCCGGGACCGGCGGCTCTGCCCGCACAGGACCCGCGGGGCCAGGCTGCAGCCGCGCAGCGCCGGGAGAGCGGAGGGTCCGCGACCGCCGGCCCCAGCCCGGAGCATCCCCGGCGCCGGCGCCGCTTCGGTCGGGGCTCGCGGCCGATCCCGGCCAGGTCCGGCACGACCAGTTGCCCGAGGAGAGGGAAGGCGCGGGCGGTCCCTGCTTACCACCAGCACGGGCACGCCTGCGGTCAGCGAGTAGAGCAGCACCGGGGGCACGGCGCTGCGGTCCTCCGGGCCCGGGTAGGGCTTTCGGTACGCGCCCTCGTAGCAGAAGAAGCCTTGCACGTTGACCGCGAAGGTGTCCGTGTACTCGAAATAATAAGCCAGCATCACGGTCCCTGCCATGATCACCATCTGGAAGTAAAGCATGCTGGTGAGCGGAGCGGGCGCTCGCACGCGAGGGGGCTCCGGCGGCCGGCGGCATCCACCGCGGCGCGGGCACGGCACGGCACGGCACGGCACGGCACGGCACGGCACGGCGGGCGGGGGCCCGGCCA
>WBNH01004430.1:108761-278394 GCA_013401255.1 Urocolius indicus | reverse complement strand
GGGACGGGAGGCTCCGCACCGGTGGCGAAGTTCCCCGGCTCCCGGGCGGCTCACGCCGCTGCGATTAGTAAGTGAAGGCTCCACACCTTCCTCCGCTTCCCGCGGAGCGTCTCTACCGACACACACACACACACACACACACATCTGCACGGCGGGTGTGCGCACACCGGGGAGCTCCCGGGGCTGCCCGCCGCCCCGTCCTGCTCCTGCCCGCGGGGTAACACCGGGCTCTCGGCTCTGCGCGGCCCCGGCCCCGACGGCAACCACCGCTCGGACGTGCCAGGACGGGCAAACCGATCGCCGTATTTGCCGAGCGACTTTGCCCTGTCCCAGCCCAACCCAGGACACTGGGGTGGTCAAGACCTCGGAACGACAAGACACCTTCTTCTGTATGTGGATAGCTATTAAGGCAATTAACGCTTACAGCTTTCGTTTAACTGCTATAAAGAAAATGGGTAGCTGGACACGAGGCTGCCCTTGCCCAGGTAACATCCCAAAGTAAGAGGAGAGCCTGTCCAGTGCTAGGAGAACCTGTATGTACATGACCAGGAAAGGGTTCATCTGACAATGATGTATGTAGCACATACACATCCACCAAAGACTGTGCTCAGTGCTTGTGTGGATGCACCCGTGTGCGCGCTCTAGTCTGGATTCTCAAACTCAACAGATTAAAAAGAAGGTCCTGAAAGGCACTGCCTTCCACCCCAGAGTGTCATGTGGCCGGGAAACCGTCTTTAAAGGCACACCTTAGCCTTAAAGATTCCGCTTGGCTTACTTAGTGAGGGCTGCCAGGGAGATTTGGTTGCCCTTGTTTCATAACGTGCCATCACCCTTCCAGTGTTGCTCTTTGGCTTTAAGTGTTCGTTCTCTGCCCCTTTCTGGAGAGTGTTGCTCATATTCAGTGATGTTCGTGCCTGTGCATTTATTTTTAATGAGCCCTTGAAGAGCACGCTCTCGGTGCCCGGGTTGCACATCCAGGCTGCTTTCACGTGTTGTGAACGCTCCCGGCAGGCAGCAGCAGCGCCTGGGTAGCTCTGGCAGAAACGGGCTGAGGCATGAGACACCTTGTGGTGAATTCCGCCTGACGCAGGGCATCTCCCTCCCGTCTATAGCACAGTCCGACACCCGTCACCGTACACTTCACATCCTTCGCTTCAGCCTGGAGGCTGCACACAGCCTTTGTTAGGATATAAGGCCTGACCCAAAGGCCACAGTAAACAGCAGTGAACACTAAAACTCGCCTCCTCAGCTCTGAGTGGAGGCCACAGAGATACACCAGTGGCATATTACTTTAAAAAAGTAACATTGTGGAAAATGAACGTTTTTCCAGTAAGCAGCTAATAAAACACTCCTGCTTTTGCTGTTACAAGCCAGCTTCTATTTATAGAGACACCAACAGAGCCATTGTGTACAGGAGGTTGAAGCTACTGTCAAAAATCTCTGAAGGATTTGGGATCATAGATTTTGGAAAGAATTTCCACAGGTCACATAGCCCAACTGCCTGCTCAATACGTGTCCTGATAGATCAGGTTGCTCAGTCCAGTCGACTGTCAAGTATCTGGAGGGATGGAGATTCACAGCCTCTCTACACAACCTGTGCCAGTGTGCAAACACTGGCATGTACAACATTTTTTTCCCCTTATATTAAGCTAGAATATACAGCGTTCTATCCTTGTCCTGCTGCCTCCCCTCCTGTCACTGGGAACCTGAAGAGAAGAATCTGACTTTCCCTTCTCTACACTGTGCCATGAGGCAGATGCAACCAGTAGTAAGAAATGCCCTTGGTCTCCTCCTGATAGGGCTAGAGAAAATTAATCCCATCTCTGGTGGTGCAGGAACACATCTGTATCCTGAGTGCCTGGTCTTTGCTGCAGGTACACAAATGCTGGCAAGTGTCTTGTCTGCCATTAGATGAATTATTAAGGGGCGTTACAGTGAAGAGAATTTGTCCTTATGCTTTTCTGTTACTCTACAACCAGGACACTATTTAGGCTCTAATATGTAGCTTCCAGTCATTTGAAAAAAAAGTGGTGTGCAACAGGCTGGAATAAATCCATTAAATACTCACTGATATTATTTGGCTCAATCTAGTGCCCGCGCTTCAACTTTAACTCAGATGAAAAAAACTAACCCGTGAAAATACTAGGCTCTGTTTTCCATTCCAAAAAGTGCTGCTACACAGGCAACCTGGTTGATTGTGAACTTGATACTTCACTGAGGGACCAAGGGAATGAATTATTCCCTTCTCCAACCCGCAGTTTTTAGAGTAAAGATGAATCGGTAACAAAAGTAGTCAGGTCACCTTAGTGAATAGAAAGCAGCTCAACTACAGAGCAGATGACCAGATGCCAAAGAACTTTAAAGCAGGAGGTGTATAAGACTTCAATGATTTTTGTCTTTGAAATCTCAGTAACTTTATGACTGTTTGTGAAAGTAACGCTGCCCTGCACAGGTGAGATGTGCTCTGGCACTGTCATTCTTTCTCAGCCCTTTCTTCCTCTCCTGTTTTGAAGATTTTTGTTTTCCTCAGCACAAGTCTGAAAGGCTTCTTTTCTTGCTAAAGGTAAGTTGAAATCTGGATTAGCTTCTGTCTGATGTGCACCATCTGAAAAACATCCATGTACTTGATGCTAATTATGTAGAAGCTGACCACTGCACTATTCAGACTACTATTGGTATGATAATGAAGGGCAGAAATGCTAATTAGGAATGAATAGGCGAAACAAGTCCAAGCTCCACAAGATGCTTAGAATATTACCAAAGCCAAAAGACACTAATACCAAATCTAGCTGTATCTTGACACCCCTGAAGAAGCTACTGTTGCTGCAGCTGTACCCCATAAGCACGGCCTGCACACCTGGGGCTTGCCTTCATGAGCACACACTTAGCTCACCAAGTAAATCCAGAGCTAGGCTTTTTATTATCATGAACGTGGTGTTTATTGGCTGCACAGTTGAATATGCAAACATGCATTAAATCAAACAAATAGAAGCACAAGAACACACTCCCCAGTGACTAACGCCGCCAGCTAAATATATTCTGCAATCACAGTATTCCCTGCTGATTTCTAGCAGGGATATGCAATGACAGCAGAATGGCAGAGAAAAGCCCAGAACCAACACTTTTTGTTTCAGAAGGCTATTGGTAATATTGTCAGTTAAAACTCAGATGACAAACTGGTTTTAAAACTGACTTTGTTGGGAATAGTGCCCCTGATCTCAGAGCAGGAGTTCCCCCAGGAGTCCCCATATCTTGTTCTTTTCATTTTCTACCTAATTTTAAGTAAAATATCGTCTCAAGAGACATAATGTGGAGTAGGACAAAGAGAGATGCTAGCTGAACTGTTTTGCAGTCATGATCTTCATTACAGGGAGATATATCCAGTTCCAAACCAAATTCACCAACCTTTCGTGTGCTTACATCACCACATTTTATACTATTTTCTAGTTACAAAGCATTGATGTTGCAAAAGGCAATAAAGAAATAAAGCCAACAATGTCTTCTCGTTGGAAAGAAATAAAAGAACTGATATCAAATAATCCCACTGTTCTCACTTTTCTGCCTACCTCTTCCATGCTTTATCAGAGTGTGTCTACTACACTAATCCAGCCCTTCCTGAAAGGAGTATTGCACCTCAGTTGATGGCACAGCAGCAGGGAAGGGGCAGAATGAACTAAACTCCTCAGAGACCTCCTGGCTTTATCCCAGGAGAAAACCAGGAAAAGCCCCCTGATCTGGCAAACAGCAGGAGAGAGATTTTCTTGCACAGAAACTTTACAAGAGCATTGTATAATTCTCGGTTGATGCAAGCTTTACTCTGCCAATATACAGTGATCTCTTCCTCTGTATTTAATACCAGATATTGGTAAGATATAACTAAAGGGACATTTTAAGTGTTTAATTAAACTGTTTAATGATACACAGTGATTTAAGTCGTAAAGCCCAGGGCATTTACTGCTAAAATTTATGCTTGTAAGGCCATCATAAGGCAAGAGAAAACTCGTTTTCTAGCAGTTGGAGCACAGCACAGAATTACAAATGGGGACTTGCCCACAACATTGGCAGCATGATTCAAACTTTTCATATGGTCTTAGTATGTTGTTCACAGTGAGAGACAACTCCAGTAGGTGACTAAGCTTTACTACATTAGGGCAGGATGAATCATCCTCTGAAAATGTCATTCATTCCATCCTGAGAAATACCAGCCTCTGATGATAACGCTTGCAACAATAATGAAGCAAGCTTTGATGACTAGCTTAGACTAGCACCCTTTTTTTAAAGGGCTCTAGTGAGACGTGATCAGTTTTACTCTTAACTTGTACTTGCATGTAGCTAAACTAGCTCCAAAATAGGAAATCTACTGCTTAAGATTCACATGGGGAGAAAAAAAAGGTCAAATTACTAGCAGCATAAGCACTAATATTGCATTTGTATTGCAGGATTCTGTTTGCATAGAAGGCAACATTTTGCCCCAGTAAGCTTGGGCATCTCATACGGCGCGGTGCAAGTATGTGAGCAAGGGAGCAGATGGAGATGAGACAAATGAGGAGGAGGACGAGGCAACAATGAAATGATTGAGCTTGATATAATGAGTAGCAGTCACAGCACATTAGTTGCCTAGTCAATGTTTACATCCAGAAAGTAATTAATCTTCTTAAAACTGATTGCTGTCTTCATATTAAGTATTATTGCATGCAAGTTCTTCACAGGTTAGAACAGAGATTTGGGAGGCCAGAAGGACACCCTCTCGTGTTTCAATTCCACACATAAACAGAAGTGTGGCTATGTTTTAGCTCTGCACACTTGCCATCAGTACCTTCTGCTAGTTCCATGGCTGGGAAATAAAATGCTCTGAGATAAGGAGGAGGGGAAAGGTAAAACCATCCAAAAGTGTGTAAAAAATGAGACTGCCACCTTGGCATGGGGCTCTACATGGAATTGTGAGGTCTTCCTTCTAAGACTGATGTTACCTCAATTCAGCAGCAACTGCACAGTAAAACTTGCAGAGCTTCCTCTTTGCATAACCCAGCTTGGCCCGTAGCAATTGTATCATGAACGAGCAGGGTATATACATATATTCCAAAGGTACTTCCAAGCACAAGTCTGTATGTAAGATTAGATTACCAACTTTCTCTCAAAAGGGAAAGGCTCTAGGCTAATATAATAAATTAAGCACCATGATCCCTGTATCCTCTGAGCTCTGGTGACTGGTTAACATATGCAGCTCATCCTGGCAGGAGCCCAGCACATCCTCTGTAACAGGGTCTGCTGGAGAAGCTCGCACACAGTTGTGTGGTAGAACTACTTATGTTCATACAGATTATACCAGACATTTCTCATTAGCATTACACCTGAGATCCCATCCCTAAGGTGGATGTTATTTGTTACATCATAAAATTAAGTTGAAAAACACAGAAAGAGCAAGTTTAGGATACATTTAGCCAGTGGTTCAACAGAGAAAAAGGGGGAAAAGTAAAAGCCCACACAATTTGCCAAAGAGAATTACAGGCACTGTTCATTGCTGCTTTGAGAAGCCCCCACCTTCTCCAGAACACCACCTCCACACTACCCCTTCTGGCTCCAAGGCTAAGCCCAGAGCAGGACTGCAAAGACAAACTTTGTTTAAGGAATGAGAGCTGCTGACACTGAAGCTACAAAGCATATTTCTCTGAATGACCAGAGTCCTACCAACCAACCAACCATTGCAGGAAGTATCCATCTCCATCCATCACTATTCAGATACTTGCCTTCTCTCAAGGCATCTCCATCCTTGGAGATAATGAAAACTTCACTGACAAGGCTCTGAGGAGTCTGACCTAAGATTGAGCTCAGCCCTGCTCTGAACATGTGAATTAGTTCTGCTTTACTCCAACCTCTGGATCTGCAGTCTTTAGCCTTCATGATTGCAATCCATTCTAATTGTGATTCACTGCAATTATTGTGATTCACTTGATCGTTGCAATTCATATCTAAAAATAAAATCACATTTCCTCTAAGCTGGTGGATTGGTGGGAGGTGACACAGCCCAACCGCTTACCTACATGGGTAGCAACAACCATATCTCTTCATTTTCCCTTCTCTAAAGGGACAGTCCTATACATGGATATATGGATATGCTCCATATGCTGTTACAGCACTGGTCCTTAGAAAATAATCTGAGAGACTACCCCTTTGAATTTGTCATCAGTTCTCATCATAGTTACCTTCCAGCCAAGAGTATACTGTCAAGCATTAGCAGGAAAGTCAAGAAGGCAACAAAGAAGGAAATGAAACAACTGAAAAGTCTCATCTGAGAGACATAGCAACAGCCTTTGCTGCTTTGAGAAGTGAATCCTGAAATGCAAGGAGCAGCTGGAAAGGAAAAGAGGCAGAGTAATAGTAAAAGAATAAATAAACTGGGTTTTGAAGATGCTCTGTGGTAACTTGCTGTCATTGGTAAGGTGAATTATTCATAACCAAAGCTTTCAAGCTCTTTGCTAAATTAACTTACTCGAGATTGCTTCTCATTTAAAAATATCCTGTGGTTAACAAATTGTTATGCTAAAGGGCAACAAATTACATTAGAATATTAATTTCACTGGTATAATAGGTGACACTGTCAAATTTTTATGTAAAAAATATATTTTTCTTTGGCTAATACACAGCTCTTGGCTTTGAGTACTGCTTTTGGAAACCCTTACTCATTTGGTGCCTTATTCCTCCAGCCAGTCAGCTTAGCTCCAGCTGACTGACTGTATTGAAGAGCTGGAAAGTGATCATGTGGGAAAAAACGATGAAAGAATGAAAAGTGGGGAGATAGATATTTCTGCAAATGTACATTTACAAAGTTGTCAGGAACATCAGAAGATGAAATTACAGATTTCTGGAGGGAAAATGCAAGGTGCAGGGGATTCTGGAGGTTCCTGGTGGAGTTAAAGGATTAAAGGCAGCAGCTCAGCAGCTCATGCAGGCAGCTCGTGTGCTGGTGTGACAGCAGGACAGTTCAGAGAGCTTGACTATGCAGTGGCAGCCTGGCTCTTTTCAGGCCTGGCAGATGGGAGAGGGGTAAGAAGGCCACACCAATGGGACAGAATCAAGGAACAGGAAACATGTTCAGAGTTCATTTTGTGAGAGGATGAATTGATATCTGCCAGAACTAAGATCAGCATTTTCTCGTATGATCACCTAGTGACGTTGCTCTCACGGCTTCAAAGCATCCTGCAGTATTTACACTCTTCACATTGCCAGAAACTACCATTCTTAGAAGCATGTAAGGCTCATTTGCCTTGAACTGACTGCTGTGTGGAACAGCTGTAAACATGAAGTTCAACTGACCCGGAAACAGAGAGACATTCAAATATTATTAGTGCTTGAGTTTCCCCCTCAAAAGAATTATGTTAATTTAGAGAAGCTCAAATCTGTAAGAGATCCGAGCACAGAACATCAGGACTGCAGGATCAGATTCTCACCAAGCCAGCACACAAATAAACCTTTGGGAAATGGAGTGGGCAGTTGTTAAAAAGAAACAACCATCCTAGGACACATCATTTTTACGCCATTAACCTGTTCTTCATAGAGCAATGCCAATATCCACCGTGCTGAACACTGCTTCTGCAGTAACTAGGACAGTATTCAAATTGGATTGAAGCGAATTATTGAGCTAATTGGACATCCTGATGTCCAGTGTTTAATTCCATTAGGAACATTTAAAACTTCAGCTAGGAACATCCCCCACTTCCCATTCCACAGGAATGGGAACAATATCAGATCTGTCCCAGCTGCCCTTGGCAGTAGCTACACAGCCAACTCAACAATAACTTTAGGGAATCCATGCATGCGGTATTACTAACTCTAAAAAATACACATCATCCACACATCCACATGGTTTTTAATCGTGTACTCTCTACTTAATCTCTCAGCTGTCTTATGAATATGTTGTAACCAGCAACTCCAGAAATCGGGGTACTAAAAATGGGAATGCAAAGCAGCTTTTGTCTTATTATCTGCTCCAAAGACAGAAAAAATCTTGGAAAGAGACCTTTTCAGTGTTGCTGATGGGCAGCAATTTAATCTAGCACCAATAGCTTTATCTTTCTGGTTTTATGTCATGAACAGTTACTTCTACTTAATCTTTCATTTCAGTTTTCAAGAAAAAAAAAAAAATCACCGGTGTGGGTGTTTCAAAGAAACACAGAGTAGTAAAGCTTGTGAACCAGTTGGGATAGTTATGTTATACAAGCTCTTAGGAAAGACCTCCACTGTCTAAAAATATCCCTGAGCACACTAAACATATCCTGCACATAAAAGAAAGATCAGCTCCTTGTTCATATGCAACAGGTAGAGAACTCATGATGCCCTCCCTGTTTTAGGATAGCCAGCGGGAGAGGTAACCACAGCACATTCCTGAAGTGCCAGGAATTTTCTTCTCCCTGCATGTCTCACTGTCAGACTTGCAAAAGTCATTGCAAAAATTCTGGAAACCTCTTCAGGCATCAGGCTAATCCCAGAAACAAATCACTCACGGAGTAGTTTCCCTCAGATTCTAGCTCACTTGGATCCTGCTGTCCTTGGTGTTTTCTCTTCCTGCCTTCTTGTGTGTGGATCTATGTCTTGTAAGTGAAACAGGCATCATGAAAAGAAGGAGACACTGTACTTGGTTCATATCTTTGGCTGCTACAGTCATGTTCAGTAGCAGCAGGTGGAGCAGGTAGCAGAGCAGGTAGCAGAGCAGGTAGCAGTAGCAGCAGGTGGAGCAGAGGCAGAGGTGGCTCATTTCTGCACTGCCTGGGGTGACTGCCACCACCCTTTACATGCAGGACGTTTACTTGCATCTGGATCTCTGTTATGCAAGCCCTTAAACAATTGTCTGCTGCAGTGAAATCGCTTACTAGGGTGTTGCTGCTTTATGAGAGCAAAGCTCAGAAATTGCTTGGGGAGATTTCATTATAAATATGGAACATTTATTGAATTACTCTGCTTCATCCCTTTCAAAGAAGCAGCAGCTTTCCAATGCTTGCCTCATCAGCGGAGGACATTAAAAAGTTTCATTAGCACAACTAGTGCTTTTCATCAGCATCAATTCTGTCTCTCCCAGTTGCATTGCTCACAGTGAATGATTGGTGTTGAAATCCTCTCCTCTCTGAATGTTTCTCGTCCTGTTAGATGCAGTTGGAAGTTTAATTTTTCAGGGCATTGTCAAATAAATGTATTGCTGTTCTGGAAAGTAAAATGCTGCACAGATAGCCAGAGCCCCCTCTGGGGACTGTTTCTAACAGTGGACAATTCCTGCCTAGCAATGACAGAACAGATATGTATTGTGGCACCAATATTTTTCATTGTGAAGCGTTACTAAAATGAATCACAGAAATTAGCAACTGAAAAGAAATGGGAAAGAATGTAATTCGAGGCAGTTTCTATCCAAAGGCTATTTGAATGAACAGTGCAGTAAATGTGGGCTAATCAATATATGGCAATAACATTCACAAAGCTCAGACTCTGAGCAGGCAAATTTTTCTATTTTTCACAAAAGAAGAGAAGAAGCTATTGGAGCAGGAGACATACACGGTTTCTAAAGAGGTGTTTCACTCCATACTCTGTGTCAAATGATTCCTATATCAAATTCATCAAGATTTTGAAAGGACTGATACATTTTTTTTCTGGTTTTGGCATGGGGTCAGGGGACAGCCAGTCATGACAATTGCTCTGCAAGATGATCTCTATAACATCCTGGACATCTTTAATGACACAGATTGCCTAAGCAAGTCACTTCCTACTTCAAAGCTCGTGTGTTGCCCTAAAGCAAGTCCTTTGTGCCACCTGTTGGGATTGTATTTGTATCTGAAGTCATAAACCAGGAGTAGTTAACAGGATGCAAGATGAGAAAAAAAAACAATCGTCTCCCTCAGTTCAGATGCTCCAAGAAATACAGAGAGTCACAAATGTTTTCTCCCTAAGTCAAAATGTGTCAGATTGTTAACTGATGGAACAGCCTTCCACCAAGCAGCAAGCCAAGGACAGACAAAGTCACTCAAAGCTATGGATAAGGGTTTACAGATCTCTTTTTTTCCTTTCTATTAAACCTCTGTCTAACTTCAGTTCTGTCAAAGACCACGTGTATTTGATCTTGTCCTGGTATTTTGCATTGATCTGTGGTATCTAAAGCACTGTGTTGCTTCAAAACAGTTTTAAGTTTATTACAACATAATTACAAAAGCCCAGCTGAGTGTATTTCTAATTTATTGTTGGGTTTGTTGTTATTGCTATGGTAGAACTGCCATAATAATCTTTATACTTTCTGTAATTCCTTTCAGGACCTACATTACACATTCAAGTGGCTATGCAGAGCCTGAAGAGCTAAATCATGGTGAAGAGATCAAGAATACATAACAGTACTGTTAGAAACAAATCTGTATGACATTTAACCATTACACTTCCCTTTTTGTGTGCACTTTCATTTCTCATTGAAGAAAAAAAGCGATCAGGCATCTTACTCCATACCTAAAGGGGATTACAAAGCCTTGGAATGGCCATAATTGCCTAAATAAACGAACAGCACCAGCAGCCAGGCACTTCAGAATCCCTGCAGGGGGCAAGTTCTGCTGAGCTCACACTGGGGCTGAAGCAAGCCACCTTAAAATCGGGTCAGGTAGAGCCAAATAGATCTATGCCATGCTGCAGCTCCTGCTCCACTGCAGGCAGAAAACGGGGCAGTTCTGCTATGAGCAGGATCTACAGGCCCCAGAGTAAAGGAAAGGAATTGTATAAAGTGCCTCAACAAGAATATTCTCAAAAGCAGAGGCAACACAAACTGGTTTAGATGGCACAGAAGTTACTCAGTATGTCTTATTCCAAAGTGTCTCCTGCTCCTGCTGGACTGAGTGACCCTGAGCAACAAAACTGACTTGCTTTGCCACTGCTCCCTATCCTTGAAAACAAAATCATGATTTTTACTCTCAAATGTAGGGTTCTGAGGTTGAGGAATGAAAAGCATTTCAGACTGATGGAGTATTATTAAGATTTAACCACCAACAGCTCTGTGGTTCCAGCTCAGAAGTACTTCGTTCTTTTGGATTCTGGCACTTCAGAGCATCTCACCCATTTCAAATGAAATTCCAGGCATAGGGACCCCCTTCATTGCCTCTCACAAAAGAATTGAGCAAACAGTGGGGACAGATATTTAATCCATAGCTGCCATAAATGATCGCCAGGGAGCTGAGAGCTATCCTCGTTGAGATAAACAGAAAGGTGTTGGTAAAATAGAAATCTGTTGCTGCTGAGAGCATTTGCTTTAAAAACACACCCAGAAACTTAGCAATGTATCTACAGTGTTTTCTTACCTCAATTAATATGGGGCATGACAGCATCACGTGGCCTCTCTGAGACTGATGCCTGCTGCTGGAAATCATGTCCACCTGTGGAGAGAATAAAGGATATTGTGTCCATCTGTAAGAAACCTGCATTCTTTAGAATAATAAGTAATAAATAATAAAAGGCCTGCTTAAAACACAGATTTGCACCAAAATAAGGAAGGTGAGCATTACAACAGGGAGGAAAACTGTTCATGTCTGCTGCTTTATTCCAGCATGAAAGATGTTTAAGTTGATTTAGGTTTTATTCTTTTGTGACATTGGTTCCAGCCATTTTTGCTCCAAACAGCAGTGCTTGCACAAAGATTTGTACTTAACATTGTTTGAATTATATCCTTGCATACTTCAACACAACAAACCCATTATCTCTTTTCAGCGATGTTCCTGATTCTCTTGACTTCAAAGAAACTTCAGTGTGTTCTTAAAGTGTGTGCCAGGTGGCTGTGCTCAACAGGCACTAGTTGAACACTTAAAAGGTCTCTGCAATTTCAATCTACCAGTCTTCTACAGAAGCATGGGAACACAGGACTAGAAGGAACTATCTAGCTCTAAGGTTGTGTCTTGCAATCACAGTACAGCAGATTTCTGGTTCTGAAGAGTCCATAGAATGTTCGTTCTCAACACCACAACTACAATAACTTTCCTAGTCCCTTGCAGGAAAAGAAAGACCTGTTGTCAGAAATAAAACAAACCAAAAAGCCACAACTGGCCTGGAAGGAAAACCTGCAGTACTAATCCCTGCCGTGGGAGAAGAGCAGAAAACAATGCTCTGTCGGGTGGAATAACCCTAGGAGTCAGCCCATGGCTGGAACAGTGAATTGATGAAAACCTCCAGAGGAGCTGGCAGCTTCAAGAATTAGAAAACTTCTAAGTGCTGAGCAGCCTCTCTACATTGCTCTCTTCTTCCTTAAAACAAAACCAAAACAAACCAACCAACCCTCAGACTGCTTTGGCTTTCATTCTTTATTTTTTAAAACTCGTTTTAAGAGCCTGTCTCTAGGCTCTTCCTAAAAGGTACTGAAATAGTGCTTTAGCCTTAACTTCACCTCTGTCTCACCATTAACTTCTGGTCTGTGTTCTCTCCTGGCTTCCCTGTGTCCCTCCTACAGTTTCTTTATCCTTTTCCCTCTCTCTTTTTCACATTCAGCTTCTCTTACATGGTACATCTTCCAGCATCTTGCATCTGCTTTCTCTCTTCCACAGCCTCCCAAATCCATCTTTGATTCCCTTTCTTCCCTGATGCTTCAGTAAGCTGCAGCTGACTCTTGCCTTTCTCCCTCCTATGCCCTGCCTTGCATGAGCATATTTCCTACAGGGCTTGGGGCTGAACAGTCCAGGAGGCAGCACACTAAAGAGAAGAGAAGAGAAAGCAGATGCTTCTAAGCAATATCAGAAAAACAAACTCTGCTGTCTGTGTGCAGCCTGGCTCCAAGCAGTGCACTGAGCATCTTTGATGCTCTCCCCTCCTTGTGAAGGTGGCTGAGGGAGGCTGACACTATGTCTCCCTCTCCTTCTGAGTCAGTAGAAATGTGGGAACAGAGCTATTGCTCTCTGTTCTGTGAGACCTGTGCCTGCACCAGCTGAGGCCTCCCCAGGAGCTCTGAGCTTTTCAGCTGGGACCCTGTCACTCTGGGCGTTTTTAGCCCAGTCTTTGGTGCTATCAAACACAGCAGTGGCTGTCTGCATTCAGCTTCTGTTTATCCAAAGCAATGAACAAGAAAATGCTTCACAAGCAAGCACTATGGCATATGTTCTTGAGATTTCTCTTAGATTGTTAAAGGCTGAATGTATTTATCAAGCAAATAGGAAATGGTGGCAGTGCTGTTGATGAATTTACTTGGATGCATCCAGGGCCAAACTGTGCAGGTCATTTGTATTCTGTTCAGATCCTCACTCAGGCAAGAGTCCCAGAGACTCCTTGACACTCCATTACACAGTTACATAATATGACCATTAATATTGCATATGGAGATGTGCAAGTGCAGCTCTTGCACGTTGGGACTAGAGGCTTGGCTCCTTGAGGAGGCACCAACATAGCAGGGTTTTATTATTTATTGAGTGCTAACAGTACACTGAAGAAAAGAGAACAAGTTCTGAGCATTAAGGACCAATACATGGCTGCTCTTCAGCTGTCACGTCAAGAACAAAAAGAGCCTAAGATTTGTCTTCTCCAGCGTGACATCCAAGGACAGATATGTTCATGTTAATGATGCAGATGGGTGTCTGCCAATGCCTAAAGCTCTCAGTGCACCAAAACAGGGATGAACTGTAGAGCCTGAGGTGTGTCCTGTAATTTCCTTTTCCATAGTATGGAGATGGATGCTAGTTGCAGCCTGGAACACTCTTTACACAGGATAAACACATACCATATGTGACATTGCCTTTCCAGGGGTTGCTACTAAGAGTTTGGAGGACAATGAGTGAGCTTGAATGAGGCATCAAGAAGCCATCTGTGAGGGCAAGGCTGAAATGCTACGAGCATCCCTATAAATAGCTCTGGGTAAAGAACCAGTTCTGTTTTAGTAATATGAAGTCTTTTTATGTAACTAGTTACTAGGCAGCCTCTGAAACAGTTTCTCTGGCAATATCCCAGTGCATGCATCAGGCAGCCAGCCTCCGTCCAGCTGCTGCTCTGGGGATGTGCTCAGCAGCAGCCTCCAGCACCACTCCCCAGAGGAGCCCACCCTTGCCACACATCATCAGGGGTTGGACTAGGTGATCTTTAGAGGTCCCTTCCAACCCCTTCCATTCTGTGATTCTGTTAAATACAAATGGCATATTCTGTTTCATTTATCTCTTTCCATTTATGGGTGAAGTTTCCCTACACCAAGGAAAAAGTACTCACCAATAATTCAGGGGATGTAAAGACATGCTCTGGACTAAAAAAAGTCTGCTAAAATGCAAATAAAGCTCACTGGAGCTATCTGTAGCACTCGTACTCCCTGGTGTGGTAAAAATGTAGTGGCTTGCCAGAAGGTAAACAGAGAATGTGTCTGGGGAATGTTGAATTTGTCAAGAAAATGGGAAAATAAGGTCATTGTACTACGAAGGAAACAAACCTTCGTGATCAGAAACCACTTCTATGTGCCAAACCTATGTAGTCTTCACAGGGGTAATGGAGGGTGAAGAAAACAATGACATTTTAATGAAGAAAAAAAGAAGAACAATGAAGATCCTTTCCTCTGAGATACCGATGTTCATATCTATCATTATTTATCATCAGTCTCTATTCACAAGGAGGATGAAACTGCTCCCTGAATGTAAAGCATGAGAGCTTCGAGTTTGTGGGCTAAAAGATGTTTATACACAGCTTGACCAATTTTCCAAGGTGAACCAGCTAGGGACTCCCCAGAAGGTCCTGATGCTCCGCTCAGATCGATAATCAACACACTGATACACAAAAGTGGGCCTGGGCATGGCAGGAGCTGCCTCCACATCACCGTCCGCCTCACAAGTGTATTAACCCATAGCCAACAAGGTCCCTGCAGCATCTGCTGGGCCATCAGTGATTGCCAACAGACAGCAATATCTAGGTCAAGAGTAAATGAAATGTGGAGAAAAATGTCATCAGCAGATTGGAGGCAGTGCAACATACACCAAAACAAGCTTTTCCCCAGTGACTTCCACAAATGCTGCACAAATGTCTCCTGTTTCTTCATTCTTTACTGGCCTTCTGATGAGAGTTAAACAGTGCTCTCCTGCCTTGAAATTAAATACAATGAGTTCTTAAAAAATTGCAAAGCAGTTGAAATGGCTTTGAGAGACAATCTTATTACCATGAAAGATGAAAGCTAGGAACCGGAGAAACTATATCCCCTTCTTTCTTAGATTACTCATTATTTGAAGATTAACATTAGGAGGACCTAGGAGCCTGTCAGACACCAAATCAAAAGCTCCCACGGGAGTTCAAATAGGAAAAAGTGTTATCAGCAAGAGGAGGATTTACTGGATTATGTTTGTAGTGACAGGATTAAGTTTTGTCCAGCAAGCTGCATTATCAGAAATAACAAGGTCATTTTATGTTAAGGAGATGAAGGAAGAATGCATTTGTTTTGCAAGTGAGCAAATTAACATAAAAGAATTTCACAAAATTACTTAATTTGGGAATCAAGACAAATTTTATCCTATAGTTTTGTACTTCGAAAAATAAAGATCCCACTGGAGTGAAGGAGCAAAATCCTGGGGCTGACGTGAAATCTCATCCAACACAGATGTGACAACAACCCTCTACCATAACAACAGGAAGAGTTTGCCACTCAACAGGTAGCTACAACGACACCTTCCCACAGTCAGGCAGCTGATGGTGGGAATCTTTGCAGAGATACTCACTAAAATAGTGCAGTGTAACTGTCTGGAATAATTCCCTATATAGATATTGGCGTAGCTTACTATCTTTATTTTTTTCTTTCTTTTAGAATCAAAGAGTATTAGAAGCAAAATGTCTTTTAGATATTCTTTGAATATATTATAGAAGCAAAATATTCAAAGATGTGGGATGTTTAAACAGCCAGCCTTAGCCTGCAGCTTGCTCTGCAGTCAGGAATGGGCTTCCTAGGCAGGGCAAAATCCGTGCATTACCAGTGACCACTGAGGTATGAATGTCACAGGCCACGCAATGGGGTAGCAATACTGAGTCTGTTCTAAACCCAGTGTAACTAAGTCTTGAGTCCTATAAGTTTTCAAAAAGCGTTTCACAAAAGAAAGCATCATTGTGTGACATGAGAATTATTGCTGCCAAGTGTCTCTTAGTGAAGGCTGGTAGTGCTGTGGAGGTGGTGTGTGAGTCAAGCTTGCTTCATGCATCCACGGTTGTACATATATATGATAAGCATCTTCCGTCCCACTTTATGTATTTCATGGCCAGACACTACTTTCTCTGTCTACTTCCCAGTTCACCACATAGGATTTGCAGGGACATCTGTGCATTGCCTATTTCAACTCTGGGACTGATCAGTCACAGTCACCACCAGTGATGAATGTGGAGTCAGCCCACTGTAAGCGATGGCCATTGACCTATGTGTCATACAGTCTCATCTGGAATCAGCTGCCAAGAGTGTACTTTCTATGTCTCATTAACACGAGAACAAAATAACAGCAAAGTGAGGTCACATCGTGACTTCCTCAAATTTATTCAGCGTGGACATTTCTTTCCTGCTTTTTTAATAATTGCCAACCAGATCATACTTTTTTTGTTTCTGTTGCAGGGATCAAAATGTTAGCTCACATGTGAGAAATGTGCTATTTCTAAATATGTTTTGCCAAGAAAAAAAATCAACTGCTGTAATGTTCACCAAAAGTACACACAGAGAAGAAGCAGAAGTCACTACAGACGTGTGTCCATCAAAACTAGTTTGTGTTTAGTAGTAGCTGCATGAGCAGCTGACCTGCAGGATTCCTGACAGTGATTTCTGTAAAGCTGTCCCAAACGTACTCTAACAGTTTTCTTCCCAGGCTTTAGCTGCTGCTTTTCTTCAAAATGTATCTTTAAATATATTAACCACTTTCCTCATATGACTATCTAAGCAAATTCCGTGTTGCCCAAAAGATGTGATGCAACTACAGATGGGAACGGGTATGGTTCTTCAACACCAAAGAGGTGCACAGTGTTAGCAGTGTGAGTCTCTGTGACACTGCAAAGATCTGTGTATTGGTTATTTCTCATTTAGAAAAATCCAGTGGAGCCTGACATGTATAAATATCTGCATGGCATTTCTTCAGATTCCATTTATTTGTTCTGTTTCTTTCTGGCCAAATGAACTCAGTCCCTTTCAGCTCATGTAAGACTAAAACCTGGCATTATTTCTGCTGAGATAAAATTCACTACTGGTTGTCAGCTTCTCTATGAGACCTAATTTTTGCATAGTAATATGTGTAAAAAGCTACAATTAAACTTCAAAGAACTTAAGCATGATAATCATCTTTATACTTCATTAAAACAGTAATGACTTCAAATTGTACTGCAGGAAGTTCCCAGTTAGCTTATGCATATTTTTGTTCTTCTTAATCTCTGTTCACTTTAAAAAAAATCACAGTAAATATCTTAAAGAAAATAAGAAAGAAAAAAAAGGTGTTTGTTTGTTTTTTTCACAGAGGAAATGTAAGTACAGAGCTGCATGGGAAGGTGTCTGAGTCGATCGGCTGTGTTCTAGGCCTGCCTGAATACCAAAACACCGTCCACATTGGCCACCTAAATCCATCTGCTGTATCCTAAAGACTCCTTGAATAAATGTGCAGATTTCAAAATGAAAGTGGAACAGGACCTCTATGTTGTGCTTGCAATTTGTAGTGATAAATTATGTCCTCCTATTTCAGGCAACAGGGATACCTCGCTGAGAGTGGGTGCAAACTGCAGGATTTGCTGTCTGCTAAATAACAACATGTTCCCAGGAGTATGGAGCCATTCGATAACTTAAGGCCAAGTAAACAGAAAATATAACCTCAGCAAACAGTTTGTGCTGTGGATCTATTCATTTCAGATTCATTTTCTAAATGTGGCATTGCAGCCAGTGATTCAGAAGTAGAACACTTCCATCTGGCAACAGATGGTCAAGATGAATCTTATTTGTAGGAGAGTCTTCTGCTAAAACTAGTCCTCTTCACAATCGGTGTAATCAGATAAGCAGCTTCTTTCTAGTATTACTGACATGAGAAATCACACCAGCACCTTATCTCACAAACTCAATCAACTCTGTATACACCTACAACCCTGCTCAAGTAATAAGCATCTTTGTATGAATCAGAGCCCCTTGTGCATTTCACTCCTAATGCTGTGGTTGATAACCTGCCTGTTACATATGTATCACCCGTGTAGCTTCCCTAACATGCTCGTTGCTGCTCTGAACCTCTGTAACGTTCAGTCAGATGCTGTGATGAGCTTATCAGTAGCTGTTGTTCCCGAGGCATGCTTGCAGAGGTTTGCACAGCCACACCCTCAGACTGAACCCACTGCATCATTTCAAATGTGCTCAATCACTCCTGCGCAAGGCGGCAGCAGCTGTGGGAGTCACAGATGGCTGCTACCAAAGTTGGTTTATCCTATTTCCTCCTTCCTCATCCCAGATACGTGTTATCCGTGGCTGGCTTTCTTCTCCAATGGTTTTGGGAATAATATTGGAAAGCTCAACACATCCCAACCGAGCATTCAATATTTACCCGTAGTAAAAATCCAACGGATTCTGTTTCACGATAACGGGGGAAAAAAGGGTTACTTTCACTAAACGAGTTGTTCCTTAGGAGATATTCACTCAGCTCTAAGAAAACGTGCTCAAACATCAGCTCAGGTGGAGTTATGAGTCATCAGGTAAGAGAACGACTCTCTCCCGTTTTTATATGGTATGGTAAACAAGAAAAGCACTGCGGAATTAATTCAGTGCTTGCTTTGGTCACAGCATCTGAAGCGGCTGTTGCCATGGGTACATGGAATCAAGTTTTTAAAGGGGATTCAAGGACATGATGGAGGAGAAAAGACAACATGGAAGATTCAAGAATGGTAGATTCCTGAAGAAAACAAGGATTTGAAACACAGAGACTCTGTAATGAAAAGTAGCCATTCCTGCCATGAAGAGAAGGTAAGAGAAAAGACAGACAACAGAAAGATCAAGGTGAAGGAATAAAGAGAAGAAACTGGCAGACGCACCAAGGGGAAAAGAACATCTAGCTCCATAGGAAGAGAGAAAGGAGCAAAGGAAATAATGAGGGACTGGATCATGAGGAGAATAAATTGCATTATACAGAAGATCAGAAAAGAACAAAAGTAATGGATAAAGAAATAACAGATGAAGGATAAGAGAAGAAGGATATGTACAACATGAGAAACAGATATGTATGGATGATTGGGCATTTTCTTCAAAGAGTCAATGAGTAAGTCCCCAGAGCTGACCTGCAGAAAAGAAAGATAAGAGAATCTTTTCCTACAGGAAGCTTACACTGTCCATATGAAGAGTAAGGCTCTCTTGCTATCAAAATATGCTATTTTTCCTGCCACTACCATCAAATAATCTAAGACATATCCAAAAGATATTAAAGACTTGCTACTAAAATATCTTCATAGGATTTCAAACCTCTCTTCTTCTTTTAGAAGAACTGGGTAGTTTTCCTTCATAGTCAACAGACTTTTAAGCATTTAGGTTTATTGTGTTTCAACTGGTTGAGACCTACACTGGAAAGCATCTTGCAAGCATCTTATGTACTGGGTGAGTTTCTTTGTGATAATCAATGTTGCAGTGCCATGTGTCCCTGATGAAGCCTATAAAGAAGCTGCATCATTACTAATACTTGGTAAAAGTTTCAATAATGCTCCAAATGTATTAGCTGCTGTTCAGGGAAGAGAGTCACTGCCCTGACCAGCTTGTTGTTTGAAATCAGTAACGAGAAGTATGGAGAAAAGCAAAGGTATAGGCTTCAATTAGCACACTGTCCACACTTGACAGGGAAAATAGCAAGCTGAAATAGTTTTTAAAGTATTTAGGTTAGCTAACAAAGACTACTGGGACAATGGCAGTACTTGAAAGAGTGCAATGACCTATATTCATTTGAATGAGCCACTGAAAGCTTTAGTATGGTCTGGAAGAGCAAGTGTGTGTGTGCAAAGAGAGATGCAACCTAAAATGCTTCCTGTGCAATTAAGCAACACAGTTCATCATTTAGCATATACTGCATTGAAAAGTGACCTTCTAAAGAGTTTATAACTATGGATGTAGCCACGATCCATCTTCAGTTTAGCTTTGATTTATATTTCTACTAGGTTTCTGGATAAGTTCCCTGAAAGAAATGCATAACTCGTACTACATAATAAAGCAGGACATAGTAACAAGCAGGCAAACGATTCCCACTGGCTCACACAGTCACATGTTTTTTCCAGGTTTATCTTTTAACTGACATTAATACATTGTCTGTTCCTGAGGCCCAGATGCTATTGCAACAGAAACAGTACAAGGGCTAGATGGAAAACCAGATTAACATTGTGCTGCACATGGCTTTGAAAAGAATGTATGGTGAATCGGGGTTTCTGAAGGTAAGCAGCAATGGTAATAACAGACCAGGCAGTGACTACTTCACACTGAAATCTGACACTGACATTTGAAGGGTAACTTGTGATATTTGAAAGATTCTGGAAGAGAACTTAATGGTTCTTGATAAGGACTTACTTTCGCTATTCCCAGTTCATTTCAAGCTCCAATAAAAATAGGGAAGGGGACAGCAAGAAATGACTCACGATCGTCCCCCCTTTTCTGTTCAAATGGCCTTTGTGTGCAGAAAAACAGATCTCAACACCCTGCTATTTTCTGAACAGGATTGTGCCTTTACTCTGGGGATATCACTTTGGATACTTTTGTGCATAATTTCAAATACTTGGGGATACAATTTCTTGAGATATAATTTATATCTCTAAAAAATGACCTTTGAAGCTGTTAACACTGGTGTCATCCAGACTTAGTTAGTGAAATGCCAGCCTAAGGTGTCCTGAACACCTGCTTGTTAGGGGTTTTTATAGATAGTGAACTTTAAAGTGGTTCTGCAAGATAACAGAAGGAAGAATTGACTCTTGCAAGACTTCCTTGCTCTACCTGTATTATGTATGTTCAGAGTGGGTAGATATTTTCTCAGACTTCTGTTTATGACTTGTGCACTGAAGCTCTCTCAGTCTTTATAGAGCTCTTAGTGTTGTCAACATGGACTACAGAAAGTACATCAGAATCTTGTTCTAATCCCTACTGCAGATCTTCAAACCTTCCTGCCATCTCCCCAAAAGCACTGATTTACATCCTGGGTCTCATCCTCCATCCTCAAACTTTGAGACACGTCGGTCAAACTAATGAAACTAGTGCTCTAAATTTGGGAATAAAGACAGGGTCACAATGGTCTTTTCTGCCATCTGTAGATTTTCGCTGAAGGGATTAGAACACATCTCCAGTCAAGTTGAAGGCCAGGAGACAATTACCACAGCAATGCTCATCCACCAGCAGCCTCACAACTTCCAAGTTCGGCAGGAGGATTGCCAGCTCCAGGATAATTCTAGTTTAGCATCTGCATGTATAGGAGCTCTGCTTCCCTTGTAGAATGCCTATCTTATACATTTCTCATCTGAAGGAAAGAATGAGGCAGGAGGAACTGATGTCATGGGCTCTGAACATGGCCCACTAATCTAGAAGGCCTTCAGACTCTCTGATGATGACAACCATATAGGAGACTAAAGAAAACAGTGACAACTGTGCAGGTAAAAGCCATCCTAATTTGCATGGGATATTTTTCAGATTTGAATCAGTCTAAGTCATGCTACTGTCTCTCTTTGAATGCCTTTACAAACATGCCATGAGGTATAAGACAGAATCATCACATTTTTTGTCATATGAACCAGACATCTATCCTGTAAATGGTGTCAGGTTTAAAATATCAACGCTACAGAACCACCAGCTAAGTGCACAGCACATCAGAAGTAACACACAAGTGCATCTTTGCAATCTAGTAAATCCGGGGTGAATTTTTACGAACAGTGTAGCTATGAGCTTAAGAAGAACTGTAAAGTGGAGAGGAGGATGTAACAGAATTGGTTAAGCCATTACTCTTCACCGGCAGAACCCTGGCACAAAGCCTGACTTCCCTTCCAAGTGTGATATGAATTTATGAGCACTCTTAACTTCTTTTGTACTGAAAACTTGCCTATGACTCACTCTTACTGGACAATGTGACCGGTAGGTTGGACAGAGAGTTGATCTGCTTAGTTATAGCACTCAATGTCAGGAGTAATTTATAAGAAACCCACTCATTGAGAAGCACCTATATGACCATGTGTCAGTGCCACCACGGCAAATGATGGCCTGTTATACCCATTCCTACCCGCTGCATATTCTGTACAAAGTTTCTGGTGTACTTACTTGAAGAGCCAAGAGGTCCACTGTTACCTAACATCTCATTTTGAACAGGCAATCTCTATCAAGATGTCTCTCCAGTTTTCTTTGGATAATTACTTCCATCAAGTTATCCAAAGGGATATAAATATGAACTTGATGTTCCCCAGGAATAAGTTTCTCTTAAGTCTTTGTAATGTACACAGAAGAAACCTCACAGAAGACAGGTAATAGAAAGCTAGGAGGAAGCTGAGGGTTATAATTCCTCTGAGATTCATTTGTGCTTGATCTTTATGAGTGGTGTTCAAACAGCCAGAAAAAAAAGCCCACCACCAATGTCACATATAAGACAATATCTGTACTAGAAAAAGAACAAAAAGCTCTTTTCACCACTGGAAAACAAAATACATTGTCAAGGTCGTTTCCTTCCTAACATGTTAGGCTATGGTATTGTAAAAATATCCTAGGGGAAGAGTTGGGCAGGAGGGAGTTGGAAGCAAATTGTGTACAGTACGACAGCCATCCTTTCCAAGTAGGTATTACTAAGGGACAACACCTGTTTTAGTGCCCCATGGACCTGCATTTCACACATACTTTGCACTCCCCAGTTTCCCTCAGAATAAGGGATGTGGCTCAAGGAAGCCTTTCCACCAAAGCTCAAGATATTTTTTTCTATAGCAGCATAACTGTGAATTTGCAAAAGAAGTCGGTACCTGTGTCTTTTGTCCTTCCGTCCCTTACTGTTGCCTATACCTGCATCTCTTGGTTTTTTTCTGGTAAATATTACTAAACACCTAGTTAAGATTTCCCATTTTTGTGAAAAAAAAATAATATCTGCACCAAATGTGCAAATGTTGTCAACTGCCTTCTGTGGAACATTTCACGTGACAGAAGCAAGTTTTGTGTGGACTGACATTTGCAACATTCCCTTCTGTTTTACCTGCCCATAGCAATTTAGGAACATTAGCAGCACTATACAGGAAAAAGAATAAAGCTCTAGCTTTCTATTTTTTCTAAACAACCACTACTGCTCCAGAAAGCATGAAAGCCCAGTGATGCACTGCTTGATAGTGGCACAAACTTCTTCCCATTCTGAAAGGCTGAACACTTTGTGCTCCAAAGCTTAAACATTCTTGATTCACTCCTCAGCAAATGTATATAAAGTTGAATATGGAAAAGCATCGTATCCCTCAAAAATTGAATGGCTCTACTGCAGAAACATCCACAAATCATTTGTGAGTTTGGTGTCATATATTAGAAGAAAAACCTATTAGAAAAAATATGCAAATATAGACTATTTTATTTTTAAATCCCATATACTGCCTTCCAGTACACTTTATTCCCCACTCATTAAGCCCTTGACATCAGCAAAAACATCCTGCAAGCTTTGCACAGATTCATCCTGCTAGATGAATGCCCCTAGAAATCAGATTCCACTTTTCCAGGGATGTTTCATCCAGTTTTGCTACAGCTGTGCGATGCTTTGTCTCCTTATTTACATACCAATCCATCCCTCATTGCATACAAAATGCATTTTGTAAGCCATAGAAAGATGCATGTTCCAGTGTTCAAAAAAAAAGGTAAAGTCTGGTTTGTGTCCTACAGCCTAAAAATTTGTGAAGGCACAGCAAGGTCGTGTGTCAGCCTGTGCTCAGGAGAGCAGTCTTTAACTATAATTAGTCTTCCTAAATAACTGATCAGCATTTCATCTATGTGAGTTTTTACACTGTATTCAATTCCCTGGTCCTTTAATGAGCATTTCCCTGTGTATTTCAATCTCTCTGGTTTGTTTCTTCCAGAAGACAGATAATTAAGGATATTAAAAATGTTACCACCCTTCTGAGCTCTTCACTGGCTACCGAATCCATGCTCATAGAGTGCAAAGTAACCAGAGTCTTCCGCAAGTTTCCATTTGCACTAGGTATCTATGTAAACAAACCACCTTTCTTGCTTTTATGAAAATTAAATGCTTCTGTTGAAGAAAAATATATGGCCAGAGCAGTCTTTAAAAGGCAATGAAAGGAGGAGGCGAGCAGCGAGTGTGCAGGGCTGGACAGCGCTGGGGCTGCCGGCAGCCAGCACTTGCCCACAGGAGGGCTCTGGCATGTGGAAAGGAACCTCTGCTTACAGCTGCTGCAAGGAGGGACAGATGTAACAGGATGAAAATGAAAAGCTCTGATGGCATGTGACTGCCTCGAGATTACATGGACTCACTGAAGAAAAACCCTTAAACCCAAATGTTTGGAGTTGGGTTTTTCTTTGACTGAGCAAGTTTGATGCGTATTCACTTGTGAACTGCAAAATGCACTGTGCCCGTGCAGTGGAAACTCCCAACAGAGACTGGCAGTGCCATCTGAAACAGCATTATGCACACATGACTGACAGTCCCTCGTAGCTAAGGAACAAGCAATGCAAATCACTGCTGATTGATTTTTACAGATCAATTGCTCTCAAAAGAAAACATCTTTCTGTCTCCTCTAACAGGATTCCTCTTTGGCTGTGGGGACACCAGGGCTAGAAGCAGACGTGGCCCTTGCTGTCAATCCTGCTGTTCCCAGCCACTGTGGCTACAACCCACACTCACCCTACAGCCCAGCCCAGGCTCAGCACATGCTGCCTGGGCCTATTCCTCATCCTGGCAGCTCTGCCCAAACTGCAGCCTTGGGCCATCCCCCCTCTGCCCCTGCCTTTCCCCCAGGCACCTTGCACCTGGATCCCACAGATGAGATGCTGCATAGAAATACTAATGGCACACTCTTGTAGCATGGAAAGAAACGGAGAGGAAAGGAGCCGAGGCTGATGTGGCAATTATTGTGTGGCTGCAGAGGGAGGAGAGCAGTGTCACTGCTGGCTCCGAGGAGCTCAGCGCTCGGCAGAGGGCTCCAGCCCTGCACACAGGCACCGCTCACGGCCGCCTGTGCCTGCGCTGCTGCGGGCAGCCCCCGCCACAGCCAAGCTGCTGCTCTCCCAGTCCCAGCAAATAGAAACCTCTCTCTTGAAATTAAGGGTAAGATATTTGTTGTCTCGAGAAGAAATAGGCTTTGTATTTTCAGTTCATTCCATCGTGTGGAGATCATCGTTATTCCTAGCAGAAAAAAAAATCTGTGATGTTCCTGCACCCAGGAGCTGGAGGGACTGGAATAAAATGGCTCACGTCCTTCTAGCTTCTGTGAAACATCCACCACACGGGAGAAAACAGACAGCAGAGTGCCCAGGCACTCTGTGTTAGTGACATACTGTAACCTGTTCTGCTCGAGTGAACAGAGTGATGTGTGTGCTCTCTTTCTCTCTCATTAAAGATGTTCTTGAAAAACATGCCTGGATGCCAGTCTTTGCTCTCATCTTCCTCTTTACTGAGTGCTCTCCAGGCTAGAGAAAAAACATTGAGGGTGTCAAATAGAGACGAAGCTGAGCCGTAGGACAGAAGAGCAGTACTGCCTTTCCAGGTGTTGATAACACCACCCCAAAGCACAAACATTTGAAATAGCTATTTAATTGACCTTAACATGAAATACAGAAGCAATCTGGCTGGCCTGATTTTGAGTGTGTGCTGGGAACACTTCCTTCACTGAAGTACAGTTGTTCCTGAAGTATGCCACTGCAAGGACATCAGCTCCCATTCCAAATTAAACCCTCCTCACAAGAATACTGATCGTCTCCATCCCACCCTCTATACAGTGCTTTGCAATATATGTTGTCCAGAGGGGAATACAAACAATTCTTACTTCTTTCTTATTACAGTCATGTTTAGATGTTCAAATGAAGAAAGGATCAAGGTTTCCTTGTGCTTAGCACTGTATATTTACTCAGTTAGTGCTAGATCCGTTGATTATTTTTGTGGTCCTTAATATTACAGAAGAGGACAGTTGTAGAATAGAGGATGAATGTACAATTGTACATCCTTTCCTTCTCTAACATTTTTATTACAGGTTTCCAACAAGCACACCAATTGTGAGTGCACAAATATGCATTTGGATGGATATATGTGACATGCCCAAGTTACAAAGAGGTGCATTTAGTTGAAGGAATGGGTCCACAGCTCCTCAGTGCAGTGCACATACAGCATGCACAACTGGGTTACAGCAGTTACACGTGCAGACATCAGACATTATCTGAACTGAAAGCTGTCTCTAGCTATAATCCTAGCATGGGGAAACTATTGAAGAGAAAGATGTCCTGCTATGCTGGTTACTGTAAACCCCTTCCGAATACCAGTGGCACTCACTGGGTCCTTCACTCCCAGGAGGTTGAGTAAGTTACTGAAGGAGGTGGGAGAGGATAGAGGTGAGGAAGAGCTATGAATGCTTCCTTTGCATTTTTTGCATTTAATGCAAAATTAATGCATACTCCATTATATCAGGCATAATCTGCACCTCTTTGCTATGTATCTTACTGCAAATCCTCTTTCTAGGGGCAGATTCATGATCTGCAAGTAACTCAGGATACTCTCTCTTTTCCTTTTTGTTTATGAAGTAACCAGTTCATGAAGTGACCTGAAAATCTATGTAACCTGCATCTACAGAGCCATGTGGGGATTCTTCTCCCTCCTACCCCTAGGATCCCCACAGTTCTGAAATAAAACCCAGAAGAATATTGGACTTAACCTTTTCTTTAAGTACATGTGCTTCTCTTTGCTGTCCTGCTCGTGCCAGAGCTGTGCTTTTAGACACACGTTTTATAAATCACAAGTGATTCTCATTTTTGTTACAAAGCTGCATAAGAACCAGTTTCCTTTCTCCCAAATTCAGTACAGTTTTCCAAAATACAAAAACTGATTTCCGTGACATTTGATGATCACACTGCTAACACAACTGTTTGAGCACATTGCCATAATGGGAACAAGTTGGGAAAATAGCTCCTGCATTGGAGAAAATTCTCAGCAAGGCTTTGCCAACACTAATTTTATTCTTTTTTTATTTTACATTCTTAAATACTTCTCAGAGACCCAGAAAAGACTGAGGAAAAAAGTGCTTAAGAATTCGAGCAGAGGATGAGAAATTATTACATTTATGTATTACTCTTACGTGTTATATTTTAAAGGAAAACCTGAGATGTAGAATTCACAGAACAGCAATAATAACCCATATTTCTTGCTTTCTGTGAAATTTCTACTTGAAAAGTCATCTCTCAGTGTCATTAAAAAATGCCATTGAGTTAAAAAAGATACTAGTCACAGAAAATACTCATTTGAAGGCACAACCTCGAGTTCACTCTCTCCTAGAGGAGTTTGCTGTATTATATGGATATTCTGGAGACACAGAAGTAGCTAACAACTGCTGTTTGGCCATCCTGAGACAGCACAACTGGAAGAGGTTAGATGGAGTAGGGGTGAACCTCTTTTTGTCACATCAGATTCTAAAAGTTTAGGGACAAAAGAGGATCCCCATAGCATTTCTTGGAAGAGGACTCAGTCTGTAAGCAAAATGTATAGACTATAACTATTCGTTCTAGGTCTCAAACATCTCCAGAAGTTCCTGAAAAGTACCGACTCGTGTTCACATTAGAAATTGTACTGGACTGAGTATCTTTGAAGATTAGAGTCACGTTAACAAGAGGCTTTCTGCTAATGATCTCACAGCACTGAATTTAATTGTAGTTTACATAACCCTTGTGTCATCTCTGGAGACTGAAAAGGACATTGTCCCCATTGTACAGAAGCGTAACCTCCAGCATGAAAAGCTTATGAGAGAGCCAAAAAAATGTGACAGAAGGTTAATGAAAGAAATAGCAAAAGTTTTATGCACTGTGCCAGTGCCACCTCCCTGCTTTTGAGAGGGTGATTGTATAATACCATGTTTCTGTGTTTCAGGAATAGTCCCTCTTCAATCACTCCTGGGAAAAAAAATGGGAAATCTGACAGACCAGAGAAATGTATGAATTCCACACAAAGAACTCTCAGTTTTACAAATTAAGCCAGCTACAAAATAGACAAACTTTCTCTAATCCTCTTTGTAGAGATGTTACTTCTTATAACAGATGATGAAAACATTCTAGGCAAGAAATAGGATTACTTAGTTTAGAATGTCCATAAAAACAAAGTATTGTCTGAAGCAAAGAGAGGTAAAGGCTGATCCTTTGTACCTGGCAACGTCTCTCAGCATGTCTTTGATACACCTAGTATCCATTACATATATCCTAAATGAAAGATTAGGTCAACAGGCTGGAAGAGTGAGGTATCAGTTCACAGTATGGATGTCAATGCACAGAAATCCATTCGAAATGCACTTTCCCAAGGATCTGAAAGCAATTGGATTGTGCAGTATGAATTGGATATAGAAAACATCCAACACATCTACATAGTTAAGAACTCTAGCCAGGCAAGTGATTAGGGAAGCAGGACACTGGTGATGTGTCTGTAATTCCATCTCCATCTGGAAGCAGCATGTTCTTTCTGCCAAACTTTGCAACAAGAGACGCTGCATTTTTAAATCTTCTTCAGCTAAAGTGGTGTCTGAGCTGCCTGCACTGCAGCATCCTCCTGGCTCCAGCACTGGAGTTTGCTACTCTGGATTCTATCAGCTGGTCACAGATCAACAGATACCTCCCCACCGACTGCAGTGGTGTTACTAGGATGAAAGTAAGCAAAACTTTCCTGGCTATGTCTGCAGCCACTTTCATGAAAAGCTCAGTGCTAAAATACTGAAGGGGAAAGAGACCAAAGGACAGGACAGGACAAGACAGGTGGGACCACGGCCATACCTTAAACAGCTCCTCAGAGTCTCTTCTGCTGCCAAACAGGACAGTGTCACACTGGCAGCGATGACCTCGGTATGGGCAACATTTAGAGGGCTGTGATAAGCACAGGGCACAGACACAGGTAAGGAGAAGGGTATCATATTGCTCTTGACTTCAGGGCTTAGTCACCTGGTTGCTGCTGGCTGTCTCAGTTAACTATTGCCCTAAGCAAGGCTGGTTGGCTGGCAATAGTCAAGAGACAGCAGGAGAGGGAAAAGCAAAAGAGAGAAGCATTAAAGAGGCAGGGAGTCAGGAAATAGACATGGCAAAGGTAATCAAATGAGGGTGAGAAGATTAAAAGGGAAGACAGAAAGAGCTGCATGAAAGAAAGAGATAAGGAAGGGAGAATAGGGGAAGAGGCAAGAAAAGTCAGAAACTATGTAGGAGGGAATGAACAAGACATGAAGTTAGAAGGAAAGCAATAAAAAAGTGTAGAAAATGGAGTGATGACAAAGAAAATGGGGAAATGACATGGGAGGGATATGAACAAGAGATGAACAAGCACTTGGAGAGCATAAAATAAAGGAGGACATACAAAAATGTATAGCCTATATTACGAACAGTGACACCTGCTTCTGGAGCACCACACACTTCCTCAAATCTCCAAACCTTACATCAATATCCCGAGATGAATCAACAGTCACTGGTTCAGCCACTACTCCTTTAAAAGATTAACAGATAACACTTTAACTCCTGGGAAGATGCTGATACTTTCTATCCTCTTAACAGTGGTCATCTTAACATCACTGTGATTACACATGTAGCATCTTAACCTGTTTAATTAAGATGGTAGGTGCAGTCATTGCTTTTCATTTTGCTTTTTCACCATAAATAAACAAGCTGATCATGTCTAAGAGTCCTAAACAATTTCCATCTGGTATCCAAGATGGTGATGTGGATGATCTGCATATTCATCAAGTGGCATATACCTAAACAAGAAAGTTTTGCTGATCACTTGCCCTACTTCTGCTACAGTGACATTCATAGCCATTAGGATATTTTAATAGCAGGTCAGACTATCTGAACTTAATTCCAATGTGAATGAAAAGAAACATTCCCACACTCTTATTTAACTATTGTCAATTAAGTTTAGAATTTTACATCAAACTTTTCTGTTACCAAAGTGGTTTATTAGGTGAAGAAAAAAATAGTAGGAATAAATTATTGCCATTAGAGAGATAGATGAGCCCATTCAAAGAACAGTGAATTTATTTATCAGTAAGAAAAATACCACCTCCTTCATATAATTTCTCTCTTTTTAGGCATGTAATTTCTCATTGGTCACAGCTTCCTATTTATCATTAGAATTTATAGTATTCTGCCAGGGCAGGAAGGCAAATAATGTTAATGAAAAACACAGGAAAATTGCATTCTACCAAACAAGTGCTGATATTGATGCTCTGTTAAAAAAGCTTTTAAATCCCAAAGAAATAAATCCCTCAATCAACACAAATGGGCTCTTGGGAAAGATGAAAAAAACCCTCTGCTATTGTAGATTTAGATTAATTTGGAATTAAGAAGATATTTTTATGGGTTTTGCTTCTTTAAAAATCCATCAGTTTGCTTTTTAATTTGAGTTAGATTAAAGACACCACTAATTCTATCTCAGTGCAAGGCAGGGGTGTTGCAGGGTGGCATCCATTTGTCTGCAGTGGGAAAAGAGATTTGAAACAAAGTCTGGAATCTAATCCAGCTGCATATTCATTTGAGGTCCTAGTATGTAAAATGGTGTGAAAATTATTATTTCAAGGAAGGGAAGCCATGCTTTTCATGGATTTAAAAGTGCTTGAAAGAAAGAACTCTCTTTAGCTCAATCAGAATTTTTACCACAGCAAGTCACTAAGAGCTCCCTTAACACACAAAGATCTGTTGGCTCAGGCAGTGCACAGCTTCTTGCTCCACAGTTGATTGACAGCTGACACCCAGCCAAAAGGTCTGTCTGTCCATGGAAGCCATTTTCTTATTTCATATTGTTCAAAAAGAGCTTCTCTCCTTTTGTAGATCTCTCCACCTGATTCATAAGGCCTCTCCTCGGGCTGAAACTCCCTGGGAACAGCAGCTGAATTTTGAGGGGCTACACAGCATGCCCTCTCTCAAATAACCCAGATGATCTTTCCAAAGTATCTGCCCTCCTTACACTGCCAGTACCACACATATGCTGAACTGGATGCATACTTTCTATCATATCTTTCATACTTTTCTATCATAAAAAATCTTGATATCCAAAGACCTCAAGTTCAAGTTCCAAAATTGCTTATTGCATCCAAGCCCTACTAAACAGTGAGAGTTCAGGTAGTTGGGAGAAGCTTGGACGGTACAGGATGAAGCCTCCAGCAGGTCTGCTAGGGCAGATGAGGCATTCTGCTACTCAGAAGTAACTCAGTGCCACACTATGCAGTGAGCTACACACAGCTCAAGCAGATGCACAGCCTGCACTTCTGCTTGCCATATTGCAATATCATCTTATATTTTCCACACATTCTGCAAACATAACAAGGTGTTGCAGGGCAGTTATCTGGGGACTGAATCTGGGACCATCAGCAATAACTGCATACTCCCAAATGCCAGCTGAAGGATCTGCAGATTGTTGTAGGTATGTACTAGAAGACAGACTGAATTTAGATGCAGAGCTGACAACTTGGAAATTATCTCCTCATAGGCGTATGTTCCCAAGCATCTGTAGAAATAGCTATTTATTAAAGCAGTCCACTCACTTAAAGGAGTTAATTACCAGTAACTGAATATTTAAAAAGAAACTCATACCCTGCCATGTTACTGCATGAGTACAGTCACAGAAATCACCACCTGTTTAACTCTCCAGCACGTCTGTACAAGCACACCTATACACAGAATATGTCCCACATCACTCAAGCTCCAAACAAGCATCTGCAAGTGACACCTAACAGTTACAATCCTTAAAACTAGGTGACAACTCATGAGGCTTGAATGTGTGGAAGATATTCCAGTCAGGGGAAGTGAAGAATTGCACCAAGACAAACCACTCTCTGCCGTGATGGATATTTTCTCATTGCTGCTGTTGCCATAACTTCTGATGATTTTCCTTCAGCTATTAAGCTAATTCATTCACTCTGTGTTTTGGCACAGAAGAAATGGAAGCTTGGTCCAGTGGTTTAAGGCACTGATAAAACTCAGAAGATACTAGTTCATCTCTCAGCTTCCTTCCAGGCAAATTGCACAGCTTACAACATTTGATTGTGCAACTCTGTTGAGGAAAGTGTGATTTTCTAAATTCAGGAGCCGTAAAAATAGTTGTATTTTATACTGCCACAAAGTAAGTCTTGTAACCACGATAACGTGTTGCTGTTCTCCAAGTGAAAAGCCACAGAGACAATTTTCCTGTTGATATCACTGAATCCTGTTGAACCCTTACTAGTCTAACCATGTCAGGTTAACCAAAGAGCTATTCAGCAGAGCCATGGTCGTCTTAAAGTCTTAGTCCTTCATATTTCATTTTCTCAGTTACAAAATAGGGATACTTTAAGGATAAATATCTTAAATTAGGAGGTGCTCCTTTACTGTGATAAGCTAAATCAGTATTTTATGTGAATAATCACAATAATCCCAACACTGAACAGGACATACCAGAGTTTTCTGCTTACCCAGGTCAAAACAAGCCCAGTGTACTTGCCATGAAAGCCTTTCACTTCCAGTTGATGCAACCACGACTGCAAAGCAGAATTTAACTCTTCCCATCTGCACTCTTTTATATGTTTGGAACTTGTTTCACTATGCAGCTCCCAGTGCTGCCAAGTGCCACCTACCCAAAAGTGCTCCCACGGGACCTGCAGATGGGTCAAAAAGCAAAATTTTGCCATAATCTGAAACAATAAGGAGAAATGATCTGGCAGATGCCAAAAGCTAAATGCATGTGTTAATAATTAGGGAATGCTTTTGATAGCATCCAATTGTCCAATTTTCCTATATCCTTTTCCTCTTTCGTCACATTTCATGTGTTTATCTGTAGGGTACCTTGTTAGGATGCTAGAAAACACGTTGCCTTGTTCTCTGACCTGGATTTTGTCCTAAGAGCCACCATTTTCTTTCCTCCAAATAACAAACTATATGAAAGTAGTTGCATCAAAGATTAGAAAGCCTGTTAATGAAACATCTGTGAAAATGTATCTGTCTTATGACCACAATCATCTTTTAAATTGATGTAGAACAAGCAGTGTTCTCTCACTTGCTCAGGGCAAATTTACTTAGGGAAGAACATGTGAATTGAATACACACAGCAAATTCCCCCAATCAGACATTTTCCTCAGGCACTGGTGTAAAAAAAGAATGAGATACACACACACACACACACACACACACACACACACACACACACACACTGCTGCATTTCTGAGTTCTGATACGGCAAGCAAAGCAGAACAGAAATCATCTGTCAGTTCCACACAGCAGAGCCCAGTTCCCATATGCCAGTAGAGGATTACTGTTTTAATGTGCTGAGTTCACATCATCTATTCCACACTCAGGAAGGAAAATAAACCCCAAACAGCTGTCTATGTAATATGAATGAGTTAACCCTGCTCCATGCACACAGACCCAGGAACAGCCTTTGTGCAGGGAGGTTGTGTGGTGAGCAGGGGAAAGCAGGTTTTCTTAGGCTGCTAAGCAATGATCACTGCAACTGCAGCTGCTGCTGTAGCCTCTGGCCCAGCTTCTGCTCACTGCAGCTCTTCCAGTGCCTCTGTCTGTCCAGTGGCTCTGCACAGCCACAGCCTCACCAGCTCTGTGTCATGTCCCATTCTTTCCCAAATGATTTCATCCTGCATTTGCAGGGGCTTTCTTCAGTGGCACAGCACAGGTCCCTGCTTACGCAGTCTGCTTTCTGTTCCCATGGAAGCAGTGAAACCACAGCCATTGCCTGTGTCCAGCCCTTACCAAAGCCTGGCAATAAAGGCAGACTCTGCTGCAGAGGGAAGACAGCACCTCGATAAGGAGACGGTGACCTTCAGTCACATTTTATACAGTTCAGCTTTGCCAACACGCTAGACTGTGCTACAAAGTCATCTCAAATCATGTTGCTAACAACTGTGGCAGCTCTTATCTGCCTGACAAGAACAGACAGATAAAGATGTTTTCTTCACCTAAAGAAGCTCCACTGATACTCCTTCTGTAGTGGGGGCAAGGTTTTGTGTCAACCTGAGCTCTTAAAAATCAGCTTGGAATCACCAAGGCACACACTGATGGGCAGATTATTTTTTGAAGGAAGAAAATATCTCTCATCTTAAAATCTTCTTCCAGGTGAGTCAGAAGAGGCCTGTACTCCAGATGAATGATTTTTATCGTTCTTTAATTGTTTTCCGTGACCTCAATTGGTTTTGCTGAAGCAAAGCACAAACAGACATTTTTATGCATTATGCTAACGTGTTCCCATGACACTTTCCTGTTACCGAGATTGCTTGAAGATAGGTAAAAGAAGCTGCCAGTGTCAGTGCAAATCCTGTATATATGGCTATGCTGCACAGAGATGACAGGCATTCATAAGTCGTGCATCACCACCTGGCTTGTAAGACTATCCTGACTGAAGTGTACAAGAGGTGTTTACTGAATTTTTTACCACCAGCACATTTTCCTTTAGGAGGTCATATAGATGAGATACTTGCTGTGGTGAGTTGGCCCAGGCTGGGTGCCAGGTGCCCACAAAAGCCATCTATCACTCCTCAACTAGACAAGGGAGAGAAAACAAAATGAAAGGCTCATGGGCCTTGAGAAGAACAGCGAGAGACCATCCACCAGCTACCATTACAGGCAAAACACACTCAACCTGGGGAAAGTAGCTTAATTTATTACTGAGCAAATGAGAGCAGGGTAATGAAAAATAAACCCAAGCCTTAAACACCTTCCCCAGACACCTCCCTTCTTCCTAGTCTTCACTTTACTCCTGGGTCTTCTATCCCCTCGCTCCAAGCAGCACAGGGAAGAGGGGCTACAGTCAGTTCATCACACGTTGTCTCTGCCGCTCCTCCCTCCTCAGGGGAAGGGCTTCTCACACTCTTTCCTCCTCCAGTGTGGGGTCCCTCCCACAGGTGACAGTTCTCCAAAAACTTCTCTAATGTAAGTTCTTCCCATGGGCTGCAGTTCTGCACAAACTGCTCCAGTGTGTGTCTCTTCCAAGGGCTGCAGTCACTCAGGAACAGACTGCCCCAGCGTGGGTCCCCCATAGGGTCCCAAGTCCTGACAGCAAACCTGCTCCAGCATGGGCTCCTCTCTCCACAGTTCCTGTCAGGAGATGCTCCAGTGTGGGCTTCCAATGAGATCACAACCTCCTTCAGGTGTATCTCCCCACTCGAGGGTGGGATCTGGCATTGGCTCTATCAGACACAGGGGAAGCTTCTAGCAGCTTCTCACAGAAGCCAGCGTAGCCCCTCCACCACCAAAAGCTTGCCAGGCAAACCCAATGCATCCATTTACACAACAGCCATTTCCAGCTGTTCTATCAATGTTAAGGGAATTTAATAAGGATATAAATGTATGTTATACTCATTTGAAGGCTGCTTTTAGTGCAATCCAATTAGCTTTTATGTAAACGAGAATCAATCCCATAATTTCTAATAACTAACTGTCAAAAGAGCTGCATGTACCAGCACTGGAGGGAGCGGTGTGTTTTCAGGTGTTAATATATACATGAATCCCTGAGCCCAAAAACCAATGTCATTACACTCAGCAAGGGACTCGTGTGCTTGAAAGAGGACATACAGGAACACAAATGTCACTCTTGAGAGTAGAGAAGAAATATTCTTACTCCGTTCCATCAGTTCAGGAGGTAAGGCCCAGTTGAGCGCAGCCCTCTCTCTGGGTAGTGCCAGATGAAGATACTGAGCTTCTGCATAGAGTAGGTCAGGTGCCACCTTCTGAGGCTCAGGCAGGAAGCTGGGAATGCACTGCTGGCAGCACAGCAGAGACCAAACGATGTAGCACCTCAGCTGTAGCTTGGCTGCTTGCTCTTGAGAAACTAGTCTAATAGCTGAGTCTAACAAAGAACAAGTGAAAGCCCAGAGAGAAGGGTGGGAAATGCACCCTTAACCCTGCCCACACTTGCCCAACAGTATCACCTTCAGACTAGTGTGAGGCACACTCGCCACACTCTGGGACCCAGGCGTTGATGACCCTTTTCTTCCTCTATTTTACTAGACAAAGGGCAGGAATTCTTGTGAAAGTCTCTCACTGATAAAAAAGTAATTGTTTCACTTCAGCTAAATCATATACAACCCCTCTCCTAACTCCCTCTATCAATATATTCACAATGCAGTGAGAAACAAGCCCAGAGAGCTGGCATAAGTCTTCCTGCCCTTGCAGCAGTGACACAGCTTGCATCACACCCTTCCACCAGATGCTTACTTATAGTGACAGTTTGTAGAATAGGGACTGGTTACTACCCTGTGCTTTACTGCACCTAACTGCCCCTGCTGCAGTCTTAATTGGCCTCTAGGCAGCACACTCATAAAATATCATTAATCGGGGGTTTGGTCAGTTTCTGACATTCCATGGTTACATGGCAATGTGAGAGTCCTGGTCCATTGTACCAGAGAGGCACCCTAACTAACCTTCCTGCTCTTCCAGAATGAGACACCTGTGTGTGAAATGGAGGCAGACAGAGCACTCTGGACTTATTTTTCATGGTGCATGCTAATGTGATTTCACAACGAGAGAGGCTGGTACAGTAAATACAACTCTAAGTGGCCATCACTCATTAACCACTCTCCCCAACAACAGTAACATATATGGCAGCAGCAAAGTCTTGCTACAGCTCCTCAGCCCTTGCTGGTTTACTTGGAATAATCAAGTAGCAAGGCTAACAAAAAGGGTCTTCTCTGACTTTTAAAGGCTACATCACTGATGGGTAGGAACTGCTACCAGACAGCCCCACACTGTCCAAAATAATTTCCTGGAATTCGTTGCTGATAGTTAAGCACAAACCTCCCTTCCCCACAGCTCCTTTAGTCCCAGAAACCTCCCTTGCTGCCTCTGCTGCCTGGAGCCCCCCGACCTTCCTTTCACAGGGTTACCAATGAGTCTCCTGTAGCCCTGAACCAGCAGAAACCCTTCCTAACAGGGTCAGGACAAGACTATGTGTTGGTATGGCAACACTCACCACTTTGAAAAAGTGGGTTTTTTCAGTGATTTGGAGTCAAACTACAGATTTGCCTTCCACACCTGCCCACGGGCATGGAATACAGTTTTGCTTTTACCCTCTTATGAAACTTCTTTGCTTGTCTGCTCACGCAGAGCAGGGATTGGCACATCCTCTGTGGGTAAACGAAAGCAGAACTGCTAGGAAAGGAAAAGGGCTGGTGAGAATCTTCACCTCCGTTGCCATAACATATTGGCTACACCAGCCAAAATATGCATGACCATCTGAACAAGAACAGCAGGTTATTTCCCATGTTCCCCCAAAAAAGAGAGATGGGAAATAAGTGATGACTGCTTGAGTCACACTTCTCTCCACGAGCATTAAAGCTAAGCACCACAACGCAAGGATAAGCTTACAGGCAGAAAATAACCTTTACAGACGTTATTAATCTGCTACAGAAGAATGAAAATGCTCTCCTACACAGAGAACTCCTGCAGCCCTTATCCGAGGTACCTCACTGCCACCAACGGGGAGGTTGCCTGAGAAAAGGCTGCAATCTCTGATCCATAAATACGGTCTCAAAATAACACATTTCACCATGGAAACAATCGTTCAGGTTAGTTCTGTGCTTTTTTTAAGCCCGTAGCAGGAACTGCAGCAGATGCTTCACAGATTAATCACACGCCTCAGCACCGCACATAGGGTTGAAGAGCTCAGTTTTGCTCCTTCCCAGCGACCCCCAGTCCCCGACCGGCGCCGGGCTGAGCTGGTCGTTAGCAACCCGACCTCAAAAAAGAACTCGTCCTGCCGGAGAAGCATCGGCCGTGCGGGAACCGCAGAACCATTAACGGCTGGGGGGAAAAAAACAAAACAACAAAACAAAACAAGACCTTTAAAGATCAACCCCGAGGCCCTTCTCTATTTCGATGGAAGATTTCCTAGGAACGAGATAAAGGCCCCCGGCTCCCCATGGCGCGCGCGGCGCGCGCTCCCGCCCGCAGGGATGCTGCCCGCGCGCCTCAGCCCGCNTCAGCCCCGCGCACGGCGCAGGGAGCGCGGGGCTCGGCGCGGGGCTCGGCGCGGGGCCGCCGCCCGCAGCCCCCGCCAGCATGTCCGCCAAGGAGCGGCACACGGGCAAAGTCACCAAGGACAGCGTCACCCTCCTGCCCTGCTTCTACTTCGTGGAGGTGAGTGGCCGCCGCGGAGCCGGGCGGGGGGCGGTGGGTGTCTTGGCCGAGGGGCACCGAGCTCGTCTCCCCTGCTGAATCCGCAGCGTCTGATGCTCAAGCCCTACGTGACGCTTTGCCTTGCCGTAAGGAGAGGCATCAATTAACCTCTTCTCTGCAGCCCTTTCAAGGGGAGGGGTGCGGGGGGGAATCATTCCTAAGAATTATTCGGAAAATGAAAGAGTTGCTCGACTAAACCATGATCCGTGCCCAGGGACGTCTCGGGAGGAAGGACATGTTTCAGGGGCTGTCATCTGGGCAAACGCCGCTCGCGTTGCTTTGGGAGGATCAAAATCACCTTCGGAAGGGGATGCTTAGGAAAAGAGAAACGTTCTCGGGGCGATAATCGGCGGTTTGCTTTTACCGAGCCCAGGATTATGGGCTTCACCTAGCAGAGCTAAAAATGTCTGGTTTGGATATGGAATGGGGTTCTCTGCACATCTTAAAGAGCAAAACCTGCCATGGCTGCTCGGCTGGTAGCAGGTGGAGCTGCAGAGGCACTGGCTGCTCCGTGTGTTACTTGGAGGCGTTTAGTCCCCTGGAAAGTGCAGCCACTTATTGATGTGGATAAGGTCACGAGCAGACCGCAGTTTAAGCGTAAAGAAGTTGGTGTGATGAAATTTGCCTAATGGTGCAGCAGTAAGAGGGAGGTAAAAATGTTTTATGGCTTGAGTAAAGTGTTTCAGGTGACCCTGCTCACGGGGAAGTAAGTGACTGAGGCACTTTGAGGCACCATGAAACTTACCCCAGAGAGAAACTGTAAAGCATTTGAGACCTGAATGGCAAAACATGGTGTAAGTTAGCTAACTGGCGTGGTAAATAAAAGCATCACAATATATACAATATGTCATGTATAAAATGTCCAAATCTAAACATTGAGTGAGGTACAAAACAAAAGCTATTTCCTTTCAGGTCTACTTGAAGGGCTTTGGAGGTTCTCTAGGAGGTAGAAGGCATCAGATTGAGAAGGGGTTTTAGGTAGCAGTGAAGTGTCTTTGTCCTCTGCACATGCTGAGCACCTGGACGCGGTCAGGAACTGACTCAGAGCAAGCTGCACCAACAGGAGAGCTTTGCAGAGGCTGGTCATATATATGTATGTATATCTCTATATATCTCCATATATATATATATGGAAACATCAGAGACATCCTATCAATGTAATCAGGCCTACTCAAGAAATACCCTTTGCTGGAAGGCGTTAGCTGTGCCATGTATTTTATATTAGCTTTGCACAGGAGGGAGAGGTCAAGCTTGGAGAAGACCCTAACAAAAAGGTAGGGGCTTCCTTACTCTCTGGGCTGACTTTATTGCTTTGAGAATCCAAAGAGGAATGGAAATGGCTGCACCTCAGCTTGGGCGTAACTCTGATGCAGGGGGCAATGTAGAGATCCTGTAAGATGCAACAGAACAATACTGTTTGGTGGGTTGTGCTTTGGCCTGCAGCAAGATGGGATGAAATATGGATCAGCAGCCCAAAGCATGTGCCTGCTGCTCAAAAGAGTTGCCTTATATAATCTTAATTGCATGCTTGTAGTTCTCCTAGAAACTCGCTGTAGCTGTTAAAAGGACTAAAGCAAAGGATTCTGTGAGCAATGAAGAACTGAGCTCTTTGTACAGTTCCCATGTGAAGCAGGCAAGTTCTCCACTCTGACGTGGGCTCTGAAGACCTTCAGCAAGTCATTTCCAGCTAGATCTAAAATAGCAGTGCAGGTCTGTTCAACACCCAGTTAGGGTTCACTGGCATCCACTTTGCATCAAGACCTTGGAGGGCTAGGCCAAAGGAAAACCAGATTGTTTAGAAAATACATTACAAAGAAACATCTTCCAGGAGCCACTGTTACATCCCCTTCCCCATTACCAGGAACGGCTCTGTGAAACCTGTGACAGATGCGTTCATGCTACGTAAAGGACATCTATTACACAGGTAAAGAGTGAAAAAATGTGTAGTAACTAATAGAATTCAGACATGCAGAACAAGTAACGACAGCTTCTCTGCTTCAGAAGGACCTTCTCTTTAGAAGTGGCAGCAAACAGAGTTCTGGCACTGAGCTTTTTCCGCTATTAAGATCCTTAAGGGTGTGTTACGGATGAGACCAGCTCCTGTAAACAAATGTGTGTAGTGGCAGCAACTTTCAGGGTCAGCTACAACATGATTACGCAGAATGTGTGCAGGCCAACTGATGGATAACTACAAGAGAAATCCTTTCAGCCTGATTTTGATTTCAGCCTAATTTAAGAACAATTAAGACCAACAGATTTACCAACAACAGAGTTGAAACAAAAACCAGTATGGCCCTTTTAAAATCATTCCTATCACTGGGGCTGTTCTTTTACACAGGAGAGGCAGAAGGAGAAGCGAGCTAGAGCTTTGAAAGACAGAAATTAAAAAGGAAATGAAATTAAGAGATGGAACTTCAGAAAAATATGGATGGGTCATGTCCAGAAATACAGGTTGCCGTGTGCATCACACTTACCTGAAGCACGTGGCAACCAGCACCGCCAGGCGGCTTGGCCTGCTTTATTCCTAACTAGGCTTGTGGCATTTTTGGCTTCTCAAGACTGTGTGGGTTCTCTGAGCTTCCTCTGCATAGCTGGGAAAGACAAAACTTGCCATGAAAATTTATAGCCCCTCTGATCTTGTGGGAATTCATTTTCATGGTGAGAAGCCTACATGCCTCAGGGAGATGCTGAAAATGAGTATTCCGGGAATAAGTTTTCCTTTCAGTTAACTGACTTTCTTTCCAGCTTATTCAGAGTATATCAGGAGTGTGTTCACTTACAGAAGAAATATGGATAACACATTTTCATATGAACCTGGAAAACTTGCATGGTTATGTAGCTTCTGTTCCTGGAAGAATGGTCACACTTCAGAAGCAGGACAGACAGATACATTTCTTCTTAGTGAAGGAAAGAGACTGTCTTCATCCATGCTGTCCCACTTCAAAAACGTCTGGATTAAATCCATGTTTGACAGAAGTCTCTGTGAATTTTGCCTTTGACTTCAGTGACACTATTGCCCAGATGTGGGAATGCAAAAGCCAAGGTCAATCTGAGTGACTTCATGCACTTACTCTCCAGGTAAATTGTGTTCCTGCGGCACAGTCTTCCTCTGTTGGCCACTTAACTTGCAGGGATTAAAATCACAGACATCTCAGACAGCATTCCTTGGACAGTGACATCTTTTCCTTCTCTTATCTCCTAGGCTCTGTGTGTGATGAATGCATACAGATACAGGTAGCTGCTCTTTCTGCATTTCCCAGAGCACAGCCAGGAGTTAGTCGTGCCAGCATTGTTTACAAGCACTTCTTTCATGACTGGAAGGCCACTTTTTCTGTTTTGGTTGTTCCCTAAAGGAGCTGGAGTCCTCACCAGCAGAAAGATCTGTTATCATTGTAGGACTCCAGGCTGCAAAACACAAGAGGTCGTCAGCTTCCACTGAAATAAGTGCACGTAGGGAATTGTTCACTGTCTCAGCACCGGATGCTTTGTGTCCTTTTATTTCTAGCACACACTGGCAGAGCTGTTTGACACGTCAAATGTTTGTGCACATCACTTCAGCGCCACGTCTCAGTCACAGCTGGGGGTTTTTTCAGCTCTTCAGCTGTGTGTGACCCACCATGGTTACGTTATGCACTTTGTCACCTGCAGGTCACATATACTTGCGACTGCAAGAGACATAGAAAGCCAGGAGAATGCAGTGATTAGAGTGAGAGAGAGAGAGAGAGTAGGCTGCAGGGCTAAACCTTTCTTCCACCGAACAGGATGCTTGGATCTAGTGTAAGAGCTAAACTCCAGTGCTGTGTCTCGGAGGCACAGTGCAGTCACATTTCTCTCTAGATACACTTTCTGTTATGCTTAAATTAAGGGAGGAGGAAGGGCGAGACCACACGACATATGACAACAACAAACAACCCCAACTGTGGAAGATGAAATGGTCTCCATGCTGTGGAAGTAGCATGATGCTTTCCAAATACATTGCTTTTTCTCTCAAAAGAGTGTGAGGGGAGGGGAAGAAGGAGAGATACACTAAACGATCTGCTCATTGGTCTGACATTGTCACGTGGCTGACTCACAGGGGACAGACGTCAGATTTGTTTATGATGGTGCATTAGAGACCAACATCCCTAAAATTTTAAGGGGCTATCTGGGTCCTGAGGAGGCTGCTGTGCATTCAAAGCAGCTGTAGTTCATTGGCCAGGTCATCAACAGCACATCTTCCACGTCACTCCATGTTTATACAAGAGCTGTACAGAGTGTATTCTACCTGCTTTAGCAGAAGACAAGCAGAAGTGGGGAACAAAAAGGGAGGTGTCAGGCCTGTGCCAAGGCTGTTCTGACACAAAAAAATACAAATGGCATGTGTTATATGTCCCTCTATGATTAGCTACTTGCTTGGCAAGTGTAGAGTTGGAGTAGGTCATGGTGAAAGAAAACCCTTTCATCTTTCCACCTCCTCCAAAAATTTATACAAAATTTATACTCCTCTCTATGAGCTTCTTCTGCAACTGTTAAAAAAATCTGTTACTCTGCAGCCAAAATTAAGGAAGAGCAGCATGTTGTGGTACGTTATGTACCCATTGTAACTGATGATCTTGTCACTGAATAGTTCAGTTTGTGGCAAAGGAGCGACTGGAGAAGGATCGGTACCCACAAGAATTAGAGGGGTTAGTGTTTATGGAAAGCAGTGTATTTTACAGAGCAGAATAACCTGTAGTGTTGTGTAGGGACTGGCAGCTTTGTCCCCAAGAGATGAGAGTTTGGAGGAAATTTCTAGCTGAAATTTGACTCAGAAACAACTGCCTTTTTTTGAAGTGTTGCTGCTCTTGCAGCAGGAGTATAACCTTGCAGCAGGAGTATAAAAGCAGTCATCACCACCAGCACATGCAACGTCCTTTATCTCGTTGTTTGTAGTTATTCACTGATTACAACTAATGGTTGATTTAATTAATCAATGATAAGTCATGGTGAACTATAATCATCATTAATGTGATTCATTCATTTTGAAGTCATGCTGGAAAGAAATGCATTAATGATATTTCTTTGCGTAGTGAAGTTTCTGCCTAGGGATTTGCTTTCTGTTTGAGCACGTACATTTGATTAAACAGAAGTATTTTAAAGTCATTTTAGATGATTCTTGCCTGTTTTGTTAAACAATTTTGATTTTGTTAGCTTCCCCTGTGTAATTTCTGCTTCACATGCATTTATCACAAGAAGAGGAGTAAGCACTTTCAGGATTGCCATGCATTCAGCATGACTTTGAGATACATCAGTGATAAAACTCCTATTTATCAGCTCTATTTTTGACCTTACAAATACCCAGAGGTTTTCTATTAAGATTTGGCAGAAGATCAAGAGGTTTGAGGAGTTGCATGAAGATAGCTGTTGTATTTCTAAAGCTTCACTCTAATTGGCAGCCACTGAACAATTAAATGAAACTCTAAAATCAATGTTGGAAATGAGGATAACGTCATTTTCCACACTGGTAATGAGAACAGATTTCAGTGACACCTGGGATTTGAAATTAAACTGTGAGTTGACATTAAATTAAACAGTGTTAAATCTAGGAGAAGACCATCATCTTTGCAATTAGTTTCCACAAAACTAAGAAAATGGCGAGGTAAAAAACCCTTTAAAGACCAGTTCCTCACAGCTTTTGGCCAGATGAAACCTGCATCCAAAAAGGGGACAAGAAGCAGAAGAAACTGAAGTTCAGGGAAAAAAAGGAAAAACCCTCTCTACAGATGCAAGTCTTAGTCTCTGAAAGCCTGAATGCCCTCTCTTACAAGCCTGAGGTATTTAAGAATTAATTTTACAACATAAAACAATCTACAAACCTGACTTTTAGGTCAAGCAAGTCCCCTGCTCTGCAGCCATCCTGTGCTTAGTGCTGTCTCTCCAGAGTCCTCATGACAGTCGGCAATGCACTGGAGGCTGCGTTTGGTCCTAATCCCAGCCCCACACAGCAGACTCTGAGGGTGAAAGTACGGCACTAGTGTAGCTAAGCAGGAGCCATGGGCTCTCAAAAAGAGCAGAAAATAACAACATTTGGGCTAATATGATTTCTTCTTCCTGACCTATTTCTGGAAGGTATTCAGTCACAGTCATGACTTCAGTATTCATTCCTGCCAGGGTTAGAGAGCATGGTCTTCTTCCTGCTGTCTCCTCCTAACTTCTGTGAATCTCAGAGCAAAGCACGACAGGACAACAGCCAGGGCAGTTTAACTGCAGTCGCTGTTAGTAGCTGGCTAAGAATAGGAATACCTTGTCTTCTCCTCCAGCCCACCACAGCACTCTTTTTTGTCTCATCCATCTGTTGTGCCTTATCATTTAGACTGTGAATTCTTTGGCACAAGGACTGACATTTATGATACATTTTAATAGAATCTTCCACAATGCCACAGCTTTGCAGTGCGAACACAACATAGTTATTTCACAGACCATCCTTCTCCCAGGTACTTGGCTGGTGTTTTTCCATAAGGAGAAAGCAATGGCATTCATTAGCTATCTCTTTGAGGCAATCCTGTTTGCTTAGTTGATTGCAGAGACACAGCAGCAGGCAGCCCTTGTGCTCAGGAGCTCCTTGCTTCCTCCTGGCCACCCAAGTCCAGAAAGTGTTTACAAAACGTGAAAGATCCAAATAGCTCATCAGGCATCCCTTAACCCTTTTTGACAGGTGGGCTAGTCATACCATCTTTATTCTGTGTCAGGCTAATGATATCTTGGCTTCTTCTAAAAGCTACGTACATGCTGCTGCTCTCTTTTCTGCCTTTTATACAGGCAGGTAAAACGAAGCAATTCCACAGACTTTAAATCTGCATGCAGTCTCAAGGGAAATCACTCAAGTTGTTCTGGCCATTAAACTAAGCAGCAACTTCAATATTGCACTATAATTACAAGGCACCCAGGCTAATCACTCTTGTAACCCGTATTTAAAGTGTCTGCTGGTAGTCACCAACACAGCTCAATACAACACTGCCATGGGATCTGGATATGAGTTCATGGGAAGAGGCAACTCCTCCACTGCATTTTAGCAAAGCAAAGAGAGGTCACGTAACTGCCACCTACAAACCAGGTTCATTCAAGTGTGTGACACTCCATGGTTGCACTCTCACAAAGCCCCTGGATTTTAGGAGTAAATTGAGCTGTAATGTGAAGACAGACCTCAAGAGAAAGAGCAAGGTGTGAAAGCACATTGGCAAATATAAATATGAAACCAAGTTGTTCCCAGAGTGAGGAATGATCACCACCAGCATCATACTGCTCCTGACAAAGGATCTGGGACCTGCTGCACTGGAGTCATAAACAACTCATTTTATACAGAGTTACTAGTTGTTACTACTAGATATAGGTACAAAAATCATTTGGACTTGTACCATACACAGATCTGTGCAAGGAATACAAATTAGGCATAGCCTAATATCCAAGGTCATTGGAAAAACAGCTGTTACAGTTAAACCAAATAAAATCAAAGCTTGAAGCAGGTTAAGACAAGTACAAAGCATGTGTGACAAGCCCCAGTCCTGAGCACTTGCAAATCCAGCACAAAATCTATGGCTGCTTGTTAGTAGCAATGACAATACAGCATTTAGTGGGCTACAGCTCTAAAAGTTCCTCTTTGCATGCATTTGAAGACATGGAAAATGAAGTTTAACAGGAGCTTTGCCATCTATCTGGAATGCCCCAGCAAGTTTGGGCTGGGTTATTAAGGGGTAGCCAGCTGGTGGGCTTTGGGCAGCCCCATTCTGACCAGTGTGGCGTCCATGCATAGGCTGTGTCATATGACCCATAACAAACTCTACTGGCACTGTGGGCCCTGGATAATCTCAGTCCTCACAAGTAATGGCACTCCAAAACAGCCCCAGGAGCAATCACAGCGTATCCCACAGAAGAGAAACAGGCAACCTGTAGAACTGTTACCTCTCACCTCTGAACTGCTCTGACAGCCACCTCTTCTTTCAGTTCTCTGCAATGTGTGATACATGACCTGTGGCTCTTGGCCAGAAGGAAGATTTTTTTACATATCCCCTCAGTTCAGAGAAGTTCCTGTGCTACCGAGTTCTCTGTTGGTTTGCCCTGCACTATGTAACACACGGGACGTTTTCACCTTTTGTTTTCTCCTTACAAGATCTCTAGGTGTTTCCATCGTGGTTGAGCTCTGGGGAATGGAGCTCATCTTTACTCCTGTTTGCATGATTCCAGGCTCAGTACAGCAAAGTCTTTTAAAATATTAATACCATTGATTGTTATGGCTAGCAAAGTCCTGTGCCTTAGTAAAGGCTCTGAACTTACAGTTTGAGACAATCAGAGGAGGAAAAAGAAAAAAAGCATTTTAAGAAAATAACCCCCAGATCAAAGCTTCTCAGCACTGACACTGACCATGGTCCTGACTTTAACACTCTAATCCAAACAGAGTTTGACTCGAGTGGTCCAACTTTACAAGTCTAAATTACAAGCTAAACAGGGATCTTTCTCCATTAGCCAACCAAGGAAGTAACAGTATAAAGACTTATTAGTCAGGATCTGTGAACTGAGGCTGGGGGTTTTCTTATTCTAATTAGGACCAGGAGAATTCCTATTCCATTTTGTAATTAAAGCAATACACATACAACCAGCTAATTACGTTTGACATTTTCAAGGTGTTGGGAGCTGAGGTCTATAATTACAGAACTAGTGCCGCCTTTAGCAGTATTAATGTATTAAATAGCCAGTTATTCTCTTTGGAATATTTTAGAAACGTTTGGGATTATTTAAAAGAAAATGTGAAACTTTTAAAAGAGTGGGTTTATATTTGTGTTTTTAAAAAGATGGGAAGAAAAATGTCCTGTGGGGTCTGACATACTGTATGTAGCAAATTGCCTGTAAACCTATTCATTAGTATTGTAAGCAGTTACGTTGGAGATTCGTAGCCTTCTAGATTCCTTTTCTTTTAGCAGAATGGGTAATTACAGTCAGAAATAATATGGGAGTCCTGTAGTGAAGTCATAAGACAGTAAAATGTAATTCTTATGATTCCTTGATTTTGTAATTAACAATAAAATTGTAGCCTGCCTACAGAAAGATGTTTAAAAAAAAAAAAAAGTATATAGTTATCCACTTAAAACAGTTGCCTGAATAAAATAATGAATTCATAGTAGAGGTGGACTTGTGGGTAACGCAGAGCCTGTTGTTCAAAGAGAGGTTTTCTTTTTCTTTACATTAGAGAAATGGTAAAATACACAATGAAGATGAAACTCTGAGAGCAAGGTGTTCCAAGAGTCTGCTTGCTCTGTGTTTCCTTTCTAGGAATTGAACCTTTGGGGACATCTAGATAAAAGGAGATAGTTTCTGAAAAGAAGAGCAAGACGCTCATCACCTATTTTGCCCTTTTAGCTCAGTGGAATAGGTTTGTGTCCTGTTACGAGCTGCTTTGCTCCATTTAACTTCAACCATGGCTAAGTCATTAGATATTACTTTGAAATAGATAATAATAAAAGACTCTGCAAGTGTTTAAACAGTTAAATGCTGTGCAGAAATGAAGTTGCAATACACTGTGCAGAGTTTCAGTGTCTCAGCAAGAGCAGCAGAGACTAGGTGCAGGCTCCCTGAACACCAGGGCAGCATGCCCTGTGCCAGCCTTCTGGTCAGGAGGCCCCTTATGCCAAACAGCTCCAGGTGTGGAGAGAAGGGCACCCAGTTCCACAAAAATCTAGATTATTCTCAGAGTGTGAAGATGTTAGGAAAGTCCTCTTTCATCTCTGCACATCTGTATAATGACTAGAAACAGCCCAGCCCGTCATGAGTGATGGTGCATTACAGTTAACTCACTGGGAAGTGAGAAGCAGCATTGTATAATGCATCCAGCTGAAGAGTTGCAGCTCTTCCTGTGATGAGCAGGAAGCAGGACTCAACTTCCTTACAATTTGTACAACTACTTCATATATACAATACTTCACATTGTACAATAGTTCTGTGTTACGTATTGACATAAAATGTGTGAGATACTGTGCATGGTATATACTAGACATAATGTGAATGTGTAATATAGTATGTGAGTGTAAATATACATAGATGTTTGTGTTTTATATGAATAAACACACAGCGCTTTACTGCAGAAACTTCCTAGATGCCAGGTGTTATTTCTGTAATGCTCATAGCACTTAGGGATGCCAGTACACATTCTCTCCCTTTCTGCACAATCACAACCTCTATGCTATGCAACGTTACAGTGCAATCAAGTTGAACACAGAAGACGAGACAACCACAGTTCTTCCATTCTCCACTGTCTGCAGATTTCATTTGGAACACTTTGAGGATGCAACTCACCCTTCTCAAATCTGTCCTTCAGCCCATCAAAGATGAGCTCTTCTTTTTCAAAAAAATCATCTAAGTCATATTACAAAACTGCAGTGGTGAAATTTAGCTGGAACCCTCCTTTAACCACACAGAGGTACATTTCATTCACAAGAAGGCTGCACTTCAAAACCCTGGTGTTTGAAAATCTGAAAATGGCCAGTTAATGCAAGAAACCATTGTCCCTCTGCTATATCTAGCAGGGTTTGTTCATCATTTTTCCAGTATATGCATCCAGTCTTACCTCTGCTTTTATATTCCATTTGTAGCATGGGATGAACGACATTGATTTTAACCAACTGGTTATTTTTGTAAATACAAACTGAACATTGCAAGAGTAACATAACGTAACTGTGCCCAGCGTTTTGTTAGGACAATCTCTATTTCTCATGTCAGGTGTATGATGAAAAAAGAAGAGAGACTTTTTTCCTCAAGAGGTGTGATGCTGCCATATCAGATTTTTATGATTTGTCTAAATGAATCCCTTCAGTAGTGGCAAGCTTTTACTTTTCAGTTGCAGCTAACAGTGAGGAAAAGTTAATGTGATAGCCATCTTAAAAAGAAAAAAGGAAAAGGAAGCAGACAGGCTGCTCCCATCATATTGCACATAGGTACCTTCACTGCAGCAGAGACACGGGGAAGGAGTCATTGCATCTCAGTGGAGGAGCAGGCAGTTGTTCTCGTGTTGCCTTGTTCAGTGAGGACTCTGGGAAACAACAAACAAAAAAGTCCCTCTGAGCTTTTACAAGAGGATACAGAGAATAATCACATGCTGCTTGTCACCTATGAATGCCCCGATGGCCACCCTGGGGATAGGGCTGCCCTCTCTGTTCACTTATAAACCAACAGTTTCAAAATGCCATATTGACATTTCATCTTTTGAACTACTTCCACAGAGGCTCACTGGCTGAATCTGTGCTTTCAGGACTTAGTGTTAAACTGGGGTGAATTTATCCCCAGAGGGGCCAACTTCGCTCTTAATAAATTACTGGAAGTAATTGTGAAGGGTAAAATCACTAAATAGCTGGAGGATAACAGACTTGTGAACCATAGTCATCATGCTTCTAGACAGGCTGAGCCTGGCAGAAGTTAATTGCTTTTTTGATAGAATTATGAAATGAAAGAGTGAAGGCAGAACATTATTATCAAGTATTTAGATTCTAGGGAAGCACTGGATGCTGAATTTCTTTAACTGTGACTTTGCAACTGAACGGGAACTGGCTTTGAGATAAACACCACAAAATACATGACAGAGAGTTACTGAAGGACTGAAAAGGGCGGTGATGAACAGAACACTGAGGCTGCACACCTGGGACACTGCAGCCCTGCTTCTTCCTCTTCAAAATAAAAGTTTGTCTAGTAATGATTCATAGATGAAATAACTAGATGATGTGGGCTGGAGACTGGATTGGGTGTTTTGAATAGCTTGGTAGACAACAGGTTTATTTGATGTCAACGGAATGGTATCGTATCTCCAGAGAATTAACTATTCAAAGGTGGTAAAATGGGTATGACAAGGAGCAGTGAGACGTAAATAGCAAACATCAGAGATTTATGAACAGACTGATGTCTGTGCCAAAGCATTGCTGTCCCATTTCCAAACAGTAATTTGTTGCTTTCTTCTCTTCTAGTTACCCATATTGGCATCTTCTGTTGTTAGCCTCTATTTCCTTGAACTTACCGATGTCTTCAAGCCAGTTCACTCTGGATTTAACTGCTATGACAAGAGCCTGAGCATGCCATACATTGAACCAACGCAAGAGTCTGTTCCCTTCTTGATGTTGCTTAGTCTGGTTTTCGCTGGGCCCTCAATTACGGTGAGTTCAAGGTGTCACTGTCGCTTTTAAAAATTTTGAAGGGAGGTTTGGTTGGCATAGAGAAAATAGCTCCCCTGGCTTCAGTTAGGCTGCAGAATGTCATCCAGGCTAAGTACCTTAGGATTTTTGAATGAATCTTTTATTCTTCTATAACAGAAGGAGACACGTTCCCTCTTGTAGAATCTTGATTGTGGGCATGAATGTTAATAAACAGCATCTATGGTTTGGTGAGAATCTGTTATACTTCTGTTATACTTTACAAATACTTGAACCTTTGCAGACAGGACATCTCCATACCCTGAGGTACACCAAAAAGTCAAGACTTTGTTGGAAATTGAAACTTTTCATTTACAGCCCTGAACAGGGCAGGTTTGTTAGAACCAGTTTTATTCAATGAGAATGTGCATCAGCCACGTCAGTCAGATCAGTTACACTTTCCCAAATAGCACTGGGACTCCTCTAAATTGTGACTTAGTCATTAAGAGCAGGCAAAAGGAAACTAATTTAACCACTCTGCCCTGGTTTTGGCACAGTCAGGGACAAAGAACCAAGAGCAGCTACTCCCTAACTCTTCCTGACAGGATGGGGAAGAGAACGTAACCGAGGGCCTGTGGAAATCCCAAAGGGCAGAAAGGGCTCGCTCACCACTTGCAGTTCTGGGCAAAGCAGCCAGGACTACTCGACTTGGGGAAGAAAAGGAAGCTTAATTGAATCTGCCACCAACCAAAGACTGAACAGAAAACAACGAAGTAGGGCGGCGATGAAGAGCACAACCAGCACTTTCAGATCGCCTTTTCCCACTCTTCCCAGGCTCACACAGCCCATCTTGGTGTCTCAGCGGTGCAGGCGGCAGGAATGGCAGGCGCAGTCAGTCCGTTTCCAATGGCTCCCGACACTTGTCTTGCCTCACCTCAGGGCAGGACTTCCCGCCATTGCCCTGCTCCAGCATGGGGTCCCTCACACGCTGGGTAGTCCTGCAGAGGCTGCTCTGATGGGTGCTCATCCCAAGGGCTGCAGCTCCTCTCTGCCTCCTGTGTGAGTCGCTGCCTGTGGGCACCTCCGTGTGGCCTGCAACACGGCCGCTGCCCACAGTCTGCTGCCCGACGGGGAACACCAACTCCTTCTGGCATGGAGTCCTTGGCAATCACCCCTCAGGCACAGGGTCCTCATCAATCACCCCTCAGGCATGGGATCCTGAGCAACCATCCCCTCAGGAAAAGGGTCCTGAGCAATCATCCCTCAGGCAAAGGGTCCGGAGCAATGAGCCCTCAGGCAAAGGGTCCGGAGCAATGAGCCCTCAGGCAAAGGGTCCGGAGCAATGAGCCCTCAGGCAAAGGGTCCGGAGCAATGAGCCCTCAGGCAAAGGGTCCGGAGCAATGAGCCCTCAGGCAAAGGGTCCGGAGCAATGAGCCCTCAGGCAAAGGGTCCGGAGCAATGAGCCCTCAGGCAAAGGGTCCGGAGCAATGAGCCCTCAGGCAAAGGGTCCGGAGCAATGAGCCCTCAGGCAAAGGGTCCGGAGCAATGAGCCCTCAGGCAAAGGGTCCGGAGCAATGAGCCCTCAGGCAAAGGGTCCGGAGCAATGAGCCCTCAGGCAAAGGGTCCGGAGCAATGAGCCCTCAGGCAAAGGGTCCGGAGCAATGAGCCCTCAGGCAAAGGGTCCGGAGCAATGAGCCCTCAGGCAAAGGGTCCGGAGCAATGAGCCCTCAGGCAAAGGGTCCGGAGCAATGAGCCCTCAGGCAAAGGGTCCTGTGCATTCACCCCTCAGGCAAGGGGTCCTCAGCAACTGCCCCTCAGGCACAGGCTCCTCAGCAATCCCTCAGAGACACTGGAAGTTTCAAGCGCTGCTTGCAGGGCAGCACTGCAACTGCCTTCTCTGTTATCAAGCAAAAAGCATCTCCACACAAACCAAACACCCAGGAGAAGATGATTTCAGCAGAACAGAAATGTTCTACCAGACACCTAATATTATCTGCTTACAATTGAGTGCTGTCCCTGCCAGAATTGCTGTGTCAGATTCAAATGACATCTCTGTACATACAGTAGAAGGAGTTCACGGTGTCTGATTTTAGGAAGCTCAGGTAGAAGCATTATTCTGACATCACCCTTGTTTGTGAAATTCACCTTGTGTGGGTGATTCCATGTACCCAAAAAGCTGAATCAGCCTTCTGGAAGGGTCTCTTTTCTCCCCAACAGCAATGACTGTGCATCTCAGTTAGGCTCTTCTCTGAGGCCAGCTGCAAATGTATGTCTGCTGCCAGCTCCTCTGAATTCCCTGAAATCCAGCCAAGTCTCAGTCAAGATATATTCAGTTTTTCCCAAGACAGAGAACTTATAAATCTATGATATGAATGTGAATTGCAACATGACTTTCATTTGCTTCACAGAACTCTGAACCTGGTCCTCAAACATATTTTTGACCTAGTTATTAAATCAAACCGTCAGGGACATTTGTTTGATCATACCCATGTAGGTTCAAACTCTTATCAGCCACTGACTAAAAACTTACTTACCAGTAACAACATGCTTTGTAACAGAGATCTCCAGGAAATTAGATCACATTGATTTGGGAAATCAGTTCACAAGGAGAGAAATTCACTGCTGGCAGTTTCAGTCCTACTGCCTCCTCTACGTGGGAGTTTGTTTCCTTGGAAATACCAGCTGCTGAATTTTCTTTGACATAGGCTTTGCTGTTTCCCAATTTTCTCCCCTATCACACATCTCTCTGGTGTTCTTCCCTGTGCCAGACGTTCCCTAGTGCTTGGCTGAAACCTGTTTGAGTTTCTCTGGTTTTTAAGTTTGGAATACTGCTGATTTCCCCAGGAAGCTTCAGCTGTGAGTTGATCAGATGGAGACAGAGAACAGTGACCGTAGTCCTCTCCTAATTAAAATTCAGCAAATAACCCTTACCACTGACTTTTCAGTAGAATGAGACAGCCTCCACTACTTAAAGTTTTCTCTCAAAGAGAGGAAACTGCAATTTATTAAATCTTTAGCTAAGAGTCAGACTAAGCTGCTGCGTTGTGTCTCCCTTCTCCTCGGGCGAGGGGTCTTGGCACGCACAAACTTCACCGGTAACTACAGCAGATTCAGCACAATTGACATGCCTGAGCATCTCGTTACATTGCAAGCTTTGTGCGTTGCCTGTGTTAGTGTTGGATGCATGTGTAGATAGACAGGGTGAATCTGCTCTTCATGGCGAGATCTGCCTCATTAATTTCAATGTTTCAGCCCAAGCTTTGTTTTGAACTCCATGCAAGCTCTGTACAGATCTCCAAGGGAAACAAACAAAGCTGGGACTGCAAATGTAAAAGTGGATTTTCCATCAAGTTACACCATTTTTCATTCTTCTCCTCTTTATTTCTAACATAAACTCTTGTCTAGGGTTTCAGTCATACTTTGCTTTGCTTGGTGTGTTCAGAGGGACCATAAGGACAGAACTTTTTCTGCTGCTGTGGATCTGGTTAAAACCCATGCCAAATTAAACAAATACAGAAGAGCAGGCTGCCACAGAATGAGAGGCTGCTAGGGATTGCTAGGCTTGAGGCCAGGGCTGAGTGTTAAAATCACCTCAGGAGCACCAAGATCCTGCAGTGGCTCTGCGATTATTTTAGAGGCAAGGTTTTGCAATTGTTACTGTTCTATTGTGGAAGCATCCCATTTCAGCCACGCTGATCCCACTGAGGGTATTGTCTGCAACCTGCACTTAATTCCAGTGCCACCTTCTTGCCTGCTCTCACTCAGGCTGAGTTGCAGTACTGAATGTTTACACGTTGATAAAAATCTTATGCAGGCAGGTACATGCCAGTGGATGACTTCACTTGTGCAACAGTTATTTTACAGTCCTTTAAATTCAACCATTGTCTTCCGAGTGTCTGCTACATTTCGTTTAACCGCTACTTTGTTATTGCAGATAATGATAGGAGAAGGAATTCTCTACTGTTGCCTGTCCAAAAGAAGAAATGGGATTGGAACGGAGGCCAATATTAATGCAGGAGGATGCAACTTCAATTCTTTCCTTAGAAGAGCTGTCAGATTTGTTGGTGGGTTTCAAATGTTAGTTACAAAGAAGAACTTTCCATATACATTCACATACATTGTCACCGGTGTCCTTCTCTAAAACAGCCTTTCAGAACAGTGCAGGGCTGTCACTGTCATAAGTCTTTTGCCAGAAAGTGTGAGAAGAAACTCAAACGGAGCAGCAGAGCAGCCCTGTACTCACTAATGCAGCGTCTCCATACTCCATTCTCCCTTTCCTCTCCTGTACTATTGTCAGTGATTCTAAGACAATAATTTGTGTTTCCTCCTCTGCCCTCCTTGAGCTGGCTTCCTTTTAACAGTTTTGGTGTACAGTTTAGTTTCCCCTGCCTGTGAGCAGTGCATCATATGGATTCGGCCCATCTCACACAGAATTCAGCATGACAGTAAAAACTTGTCAAAAACTCTGGCTAGAGGGACATTTTTTTTCTGGGATGTGTTTATCTACCTCTTGAAAAAGGGCTAGAATCTGGCAACCTAATGACAGAGAAGAGCACATTGAATAGTATTGTTTTACTTTGCTTCAATTGTCACTTGTGAAAACTGAACTTGAAAAGGTAAATGGACTTTGTTCCCCTTCTCACAGTTAATTTCCTCTACTAATAGGTGGCTATAGAAAAGGTTTTCTCTTTTCCAGAACTCTTTCATCAGAGAGGCAACCTAGGCAAAGACAAGCTGCAGGACAGCAGACTGAAAACCTGGCAGGAAACCTGAGTTTCTATAGTCTGGGAAGCAGGGGTTAGTGACAGGAGGGGTTATACACTGCATGACCAGTAAAGCATTGGCTGAAGAGTGAGGAAATGAGCAGAGGGGATGGTAGATTACAGAATCAACAAGGAGGACTGTAAAACACCCCGTGCTCTCCACTTCTCCTCCTGTATGGCATGTCATTCCATCACCAAAAGACACAAGCTCAAAGGAGTATGAGTTTCATTCTTGATGCATACTCTGAATATGCTGTTTCTCCCATATTTATTGATTTCAGCATTCTTTTAATTTAAAGATGAAAAATAAGTGTACTTTTATGACTACAACTAGGGAATGAGAGGTGAATCTTTAGGGGAAAAGCAGTCGAAAATGCTCTGTAAAACAACCGCAGTTCCTTCAACTGCTTTGTGAATTTGGCATTAACCATCAGAAACACTGATCAATTACCAAAGAGAATTCAGTATTTGGACTCATGGCAACAACTTGGTACTGAAGAAATAGCAGAAAGTAGCCAAAGTTATTGCCAGAGGATGAGTCTCTGGTAGTTAAAAGAGAACAGGTCCTCAGAGCAGTGATCTAATGGGCAGCTGTCCGTGTTATTAAGAGCCTGGATCCCAGTGGGCAAGCCCAAGGCCTGGGTAAGCGCACATGTGCATCTCCAATAGCTGGCTGTCCTTCAGACAGTTCAGAAAACTACTCTCCAAATTGAAGCAGCTCCAGTGTAGTTCACTTTCAAGAGAAGATGTTGGAGGACATCAAGCCATCAACATTTAATGTTAAGTACCAGCAGGTACTTAGGCTTCCATAAAAAATACATCTTATTCTTCAGGTGAATTCCCTCCAGCGTAATGACAAGAGCCACCAGCATACCCTCAAATGTGTTTTGTCACTATGAATTCATCTCATTTATGCACATAATAAAGTTAACAAGCTTTATTGATTTCTTTCCTAGGTGTTCATGTGTTTGGTCTTTGTTCTACTGCTCTTGTTACTGATATTATTCAGCTATCAACAGGATATCAGGCACCGTATTTCCTGACTGTTTGCAAGCCTAACTATACATCCTTAAATGTATCCTGCTCAGAGAATTCATATGTTGTGGAAGATATTTGCTCAGGAGCTGATCTCAATATTATCAATGCCGGAAGGTTGGTTCTGTCCTTCATTCTGTACATTTTTCAGGATTCATTCTATTTTCTATTTTCTGTCCCAATTTCTAGATATCTTTGTTTCTAGTTGAGGTCCGAATGAGTTTTGTCAGGTTTCGATAGGTCATTTAGTCTGTAGCCTCCCTGCTGAGGTAGTCAGGAGAGACATTGATATTGTTTGTAGTAGCAGAGCTTGGACATGCATCTCAGGCAAGTTGAGAATCCATCTGTTGATCTATAATATTCTGTCACCACCCTCAGTTTCTCTTTGATTTAGTTTTATTGCATTTTTCCTTTATTTAATTGTTGCATCTTTATGCCTGTCTCAACTTTTCCAAAGCAATCAGCACTTTCTACTGGTTCAATACTTCCTTCAGTCATCTGCTGTAGGAGTTATGGTATAACTGCTCCAGCCCAGGAGGTTAATTTGACCTCAGTAATTTCAGCTCAGAAAGGACTGGTTTGTCCAGGATTGCTAACAGCCTTCATTTTTTCATTTGTACTTCCCAGAAACTTTGGCTCCAGAAATTTGCCTCTAGACTCCCCTATGAAAAGTACAGAGATGATCACATAATTATCCGGGACAGTATATGAAACCATTTTCTGCATCATCCCCAAATATCCAGTCATTTCCTATGTCCATCTTTTCCTGTATTTATCTTCAAAGAGCCTTTTCAGTCATTTCTGTTCAGATCTCCAGTGAGTTCTCTATCCTCTATCATTTCTGATGTTCTAACTCAGTATGACTCTGTCTCTCAGCATGACTTTTTCCCTGTGTTTTCTCGCTCTACACATTCTCATGCATGATCATTGTGAGTGATACACTGTTATCTGAGTTCAGGACATGTTTTCTTTGAGACCTTTGTTCACCTTTTCAATGCAGAGCCATACAAAAGGGCTATGTATTTTTAGCTTGAATTATTTTCATTTTAGATTAAAAGATAACAAATAAGGGAACAAAAGCAGTGCCACCATTAGAGACTGCACGAGTGCATTTAGTCTGTAACGTGCTGTGCTTGTCCTGAAAGCATACGAATAGAAAACAGAATGAAGAGAAAATTGACTGTAGCAGAGTGACACACCTTACAGAGTATAAAAATGCCATCAAATTAAGGTTAATTTCTGGGTGGCACTAAAAGTCCACAGAATCAAATCTGCACATTAGCTCCACAGAGACTGTAAGTAGATTTATGCTGCCACTAAAATCTGCACAGGGCAAAGGAGGTGATTAGACATTATAAACATTTACCATTTTTTCATGTCTTTATCTTCCTGTCCTCTACCCTGACCTTGTTCCCCAGGGATACTGTTTGGGAAAGGTTTGTTCAGGGAGAGGTGATAGCGAGAAGAATAATTTAGCTCTGTCTTTAGAAACAAAAAAGGAACCATGCTGATTTTATCTTGGACAGAGTCACAAACCTGCTGGAGCCTTGGGCTCAAGTTCAGGTCAGCAAGGTGCCACCCACATTGAACTACATGCACACATTTAATTGTCAATGAATTATTTAGAACAGACAAGGCAAAATGCACAGGCAAGACTTTTAGAAAGGAGATCCTGCTCCTTTGCAAAAATAAAAGGCTTTGTCTAAAGGTAAAGGAGATGTTTCAGTCTGTGCTGGTTTAAACTAACTCAAGTGCTGCTAGAAAAATGGCTACACCTGGAGTCCAGTTCAGGTGGTAAGACCCATCTGCAAAGCTGAATCACTGGTCCCGTATTTGTCCCAAACTGAGCTTTCTCAGGGGAAAGCAGCTGCTGGGCTGCAAGACAGACATACTCTTCTTCACTCAGCTAGCCAGCACATTACCTTACACATCCATGCCCTTGTGAGTAGATAAATGTACAGATGTAAACTGCTGTGCATCTTCACTGTTCATAGTTTCTGACTCATCCCACAGTATTCCAGTTGACATTATTCCAGTTCCCAGGTTTTCAGTGTGAGCAGAAGGCTCTGAGCAGTTTCAAGAACAGACTTGATATTGCCTACTGTCCACACAGTTTGGACATATTTTCACTTGTCCTTTTGTTCTGGACTTTGGGAAGAGGTCTGGTAACTCTTACAATGCCTTCTCCATGTTCTTGTGCTCCATTCACTCCTATCATGTTACAAAGTGCTTTTAAAAAGCAAACCTGAAGACAGAGCAAATAAATCCATGTAGGTTGCCTTTGAGAGGAGTGCCACCCTGTCATCCCCCCATCATTAGAGCAACAAGCAAAGGGGCACCAAGATGAGGAATTCGGTTGCTGAAGTTACAGCCTGATTGTCAAACTGTATGAGTCGTCCTCAATTTGGAAAGAGTCCAAGTGAAGTCAGCGAGAACAATCACAAGATCAAGGTTCATGCATTATAGAAGTTGCATAATTAGGTACTTACTGGAAAGTTATTAGGGAAGTCTATTTATAGAAATGAATGTATAGCTATTTCTCTCAATCAAGCATTCAGTCTTTAGATCATTCCCACTGTTCCCTTCATACACACACTTACTGCATAAAAAGAATTTCTTGCTAAATCTTGACAGAGGCATTTCATTGACATTGGTCCTTCCTCCAGCTTAGAGAAAAGACATGTAGCAATGTTACTGGTGGATGGTATCTTGCTTAGGAAGTGTAAGCTGAATATGGCTGTACCACCCAGTGTTTTTATTCAAGTGAACACTAGCACAGTGTATTTGAACTGAAAAGCATAATTTGAGTGTCCTTCCTTGGCAGAAAGTCGTTCCCTTCTCAACATGCCACCCTGGCAGCCTTTGCAGCAGTGTACATTTCGGTGAGTAACCTACTCTGTTCATTCTCATTTACACCAGACAAAAGCTGGAAAATTGTTTGCTGTATGTTGTGAACTGATGTGTCACCTGCATCCTGGATGGACACAAGTTTTTTTCCTCCCAGTTTGGAAGCAAAATAGAACTACTAACAGCTACCATAAAACCAGCTCTATTAAAAACAGAGGAAAGATTCAACAGCTTCACATTCTTTGTCAAGAAGCAATGAGACTTATAATGTTAAAGTGTATTTGCTGCCTCATATTATTCACCTATAAAATGCAGTGCTCATCTGTCTTACGGGGTGATATTTTAACTTACCATTCAAATTAACCTTTATGTGTTCTGCCTTTATTGCTGCCTTCACTTGACTCGCTGCATTTAGACTTGAGGCATCCAGGAGCAAACATTTATGTGATGTAGTTTCATTTGACCTCCGTAGAATTGCAGCCTGGATGAACCGGCACAATCACTCCCAGAGACCTCCAAGATGCTACTGCAAAGCAAGGGAATAAACAGCGTTAGAATCTAGCAGGGAATTGTAGGACATGCTGCAGCAATCACAGCTGATTACCCACATCTGACTAATGACATTCCTTCAGCATGGGCCACAATGTTTGTATGAGTGACTTCTTACTTCAAGTGGGTTGTTTTGAAAAAAAAAGTCCATAATGATCCTGTAAAAGTCAGAGGAAAACAACAACAATAACCAGTAAGAATAGGTAATGGAGGTTTGCATGTGCTGGGAGCTTGCCAGCACTTACTTAGCCCAGGTAAAGCCCAAAATTTGGAATAATACTGATGAACCACCCTCATTTAATTTTTGTGACCTCCCTGCCATCATGGCCCCCAGTTGAGAAATGTCTCTCTGAAGCATCTGGCGGTAGTTTTTGTTAGAACAGGTTATTGCGTTCATCTGGCATGACATCTGGCAGAAGCAGGAGCTCCTTACTCACATTTACAGAACATTTAGGCTCTGACTGTGAAAAGTATTTAGGCATAAAATCTCTGTCCTAATTGTTGTCAGCAAGCAGCACTGCCTGTGCTTTTGGAAATCCATTCCTTGTGATTTCTGGTTTTCCCGCAATAAGTGAATAAATTCCAGCAGGCTTTGGAATTCAATTAAAGGGGATATTTGCAGTATTACTGTGTGATAGTGATCTGTGTGGGGAAGAAACGTTGGATGCAATAAACGAGTGTCCCCATAGATACATTTCAGCCTCTTCTAACTGCTTCTACATTTCTTTCTTTTTTCAAGATGTACTTCAATTCTACGTTAACAGACTCCTCCAAACTTCTGAAACCCCTCCTGGTCTTTGCATTTATCATCTGTGGAATTATCTGTGGCCTGACTCGTATTACCCAGTATAAGAATCACCCAGTCGACGTTTACTGCGGCTTTCTCATAGGAGGAGGAATCGCTCTCTATCTGGTAAATATTAGCTTTAGCAAATGAAACTGCTGAGGCTGCAATAAGAGTACTGGTAGTTTTTGTGAAAACATTTACATCATGGTCACGTGCCATGATTAAAAATAGAGTCCAAATGCATTGAAGACCATGTTAGGGGTAATCACTTTAAAAATAAACAGGGAAAAGCAAATATGGGTTTCAACGTTAAATGCCAGAACAGTGCAGAGTGGTGTATAATCATCTGGCATTGTGTAGGGAAACAGCTCTAACATTATGTGCTTTGTTAAATACCAAGAGATACTCATCTTTTCTACTCCACGCTTACAAGCATAACGCAAGGAAAATGTTGGATTAATTGGTATTGGTTGCCAGCCTGAGTTTATATTGCCAGCATTAGCTTTATGATCTCAAAAGAAGTGCTTGAATTAACATGCAGCAACTCATCTGAGCAAATTGCTGAACCTGCAAGAAGTCAAAGGCAATACAACAGCCTTGTGATTCTTTGGAGCTCTTGAGGAAATGGTGCAGGGGAGTTAGGGTGCCCAAGCCAGGTTATTCCTGTGCTTTTCCTCTGCGCTGGCTTGAAAAAGATGGAGCACGTTGGAGCTCCTGTAAGGGAGCATATAGGATATGCCTGTTTGTCAGCAGAGAACAGAAACCCCACAAGCTACTGAAGTCAGTTTCTGCTCACTGTGAGCAGAAAGGCACTCTGTTGAGAATATTATTTCAAATGATTAAGCAATCACAGACTCTGGTAAAGAGAGCTTTTGTTCCCATGTCTGAAACCCACAAACAAGCGTGCTCTTTGTTAGGTCTTCTCCATATACTGTTGCATGACAACATACCTCAGAGAGTACATTGTTCTGGATACCCAGTATTCAGCACATCTGCCCTGAAATCTATACATCAACAAGAAGAAGGGAAAGGGAAATAGCGTGAAACTACAAATAACTCTGAAAGGAGTGTAAAGAACAAGTAATTGAAGTGCTTGAGTCAGGCATTTGATCCTTCCATGGGATATTCTCTCTCAGTGGAGTCTTTTTTACATGCCAGCGTTTTACCATGAATCTGCTGAATAAGGAAATGTTGTATAACTAAATCTTGTTACAGTTCGGCACAGCTTGGAAAGCAATTGATTTAAAGCTGATAAATTGTTCCATCGTGTGGATAGTGTATTACACAGTTATTATGCAGCAGAAAGGGCAGAATCGCAGAGCAGAGAACAACTCAAGCTGTAACAAGATGCAGTAAATCAGAGCAGACCGTGGTGCAGCTGTAAAATAGCTTTGCCTAGAAGACTGCAAACATTTATTTGGTTATTTTTGTAACAAAACATTCTTTCTTCAGCTGGATCTGTTGCTTTACAAAATGAAGGAAACTGAAGGAGGCTAAACATTTTCCTCAACTACTTATTGCCACGAAATATATATCCCCTAGTTAACTTACTGAGACTACTTCGTGCGTACGTAGATGTGCCAGGCTGAGGACACAATTTGGAGTGGCAATATACTGGTGAGGAAAGTGGGCTAATTCTGCCACTCAGTATTTGCTTCAGGGTAGAAAAATGTAATTCAAATACCTTACAACGTCTCTTTGGTTCCTTGACTGATTGTTGATGCTTCTGTTCAAATATCAGGGCCTGTATGCTGTGGGGAACTTCTTGCCAAGTGATGAGAATGTGTTTCAGCCAAATTTTCACAGAGAACCTCTAAGGTCTTTGACAGACCTCAGTCAAGATGCCAACCGAATCCTGCCAGGTAAAAATGGCAGCAGCAGTGACGGCCTCGTCTCTCACCGTACTGAAAGTATCCTGAATAGAAACCGCAGAGACACGGGGTCTCTGACCAATATCAAGAGAGCAAATGCTGATGTAGAAATAATAACACCACGAAGCCCAATGGGGAAGGAAAATATGGTCACTTTCAGCAACACTTTGCCAAGAGTGAACACGCCGTCCTTGGAAGATCCAGCGCGACGAAACGCAACGATCCACGCGTCCATGGACTCTGCCCGCTCCAAGCAGCTGCTCTCACAGTGGAAGAACAAGAACGAAAGTCGAAAGCTGTCACTGCAAGTAATAGAGACCGAGTCTGGCCAGTCACCGCCAAGGGCTATCGAAATGAGGTCAAGCTCAGAACCCTCCCGAGTAGGTGTGAACGGGGATCATCACGGCCCAACTAGCCAATACCTGAAAATTCAACCTGGCAGCGTACCAGGCTGTAACAACTCGGGTCTGTCTGGCGGGCCCAGGGTCTCTATTCAGTCACGTCCTGGCTCATCCCAGCTAGTGCATATTCCTGAGGAGACTCAGGAGAACGTGAATACGTCACCCAAAAGTAGCTCAGCGAGAGCTAAATGGCTGAAAGCTGCTGAGAAGAGTGTTGCCTGTAGAAGCAATAGCCAGCCAAGAATCATGCAAGTAATAGCCATGTCTAAGCAGCAAGGAGTGCTTCAGGGCAGTCCAAAGGGTTCAGACGGAAGCACGGTCACCTGTACTGGAGCCATCAGGTATAAAACCTTGACAGACCACGAGCCAAGTGGCATTGTCAGAGTCGAGGCCCATCCAGAAAATAACAGACCTGTAATTCAGATGCCATCAGAAGGTGAAGGAAGTGGGTCGTGGAAATGGAAAGGTCCTGAAAAAGTCACTCTTCGTCAAACATACGAGCTAAATGATCTTAACAGAGACTCTGAGAGCTGTGACTCCCTAAAAGACAGTTATGGGTCAGGTGACAGGAAAAGGAGCAACATCGATAACAGTGAGCATCACCATCATGGAATCACCACCATAAGAGTCACGCCAGTGGAGGGCAGTGAGATTGGCTCAGAGACTCTGTCCATTTCTTCTAGCCGGGACTCAACGCTTCGAAGGAAAGGGAACATCATCTTAATCCCTGAGAGAGGGAGCAGTCCAGAGAACACCAGAAACATCTTCTACAAAGGCACATCCCCCACGCGTGCGTACAAGGACTGAGAGGAGACATATCGGCTGGTCCGGACCACCACAGAGGAAGCGCATCTTGCCACAGGTTCTGCTCTCTTTGTTTCGAGCTGATACTTACCCTTGATGTGCCAAATTCTTGACCAGCAGCCCAACTGTTGTTCAACACTGCTGACGTGCAATGTGCATGAGCCTGTGGAAAGCATGTGGTGGGGGGAAAAGCACAATGCCAGAACCTAACTAATGTGAAACGCTTTCATGCAACTTGTTCCTTCAGACTCAAAACATCTATCAGAGGGTGATGATGTCAATCAAAAGAGCGGTCTTGAACACAGACACTTTATTTCCTGAATGTGCCAACTTTTTATTTTATTTACATTGGTGTCCAAAAGCGACTGGATTTTCCACAGCAAAGGCTGTGTCAGTGGTATATGTTCACCTTTGCAGAATTTGCACCAAATCTTTAACACAGGATGGTGCTGGTGATAACTTTACATGTTTTGAAAAGTTGCATACTTACTAGACTCTGCAAACACATGGCATATTGATGTGCAGTTACTTTCCAAGTGATATTGCTACTACTATGATGACGCTGGCTGCATTCATTTAGCGTAGGAAATATTTACAGCTTTGTTATAGTGGATCTGTCACATTCAAAGATTGCAAAGGTTTCGTGTAGTTCTTTAAGATGTCTACTGCAACAAAAAAAAATGTGTGGGTGACATTCCATTAGGATGGAATAACTATCTATTTTGAATAGTTTTGCTGCTGCTGCTCAATTTTCGTTTAAGAACAGGTGCTACTAATGAAGAGGCTGCTTCTTAGTGGGCTAACTTGTACAATTGTTTTCACTTCTGGTTTTTTTTAAGGGGTCTTTTAAAGTACTACAAACGATTCAGATCTTACATTTTTAAACCTCTTACTCTGTCCTTCAGAAACACTTCCCTTTGTTTTTATTAGTTTTTAACCACGTAGGGCAGGACACCAATAGCTGCGAGATGTGCAAATGCGAAAGGTGAGCCCACCAGTAAACGAACACAAACGGCCTCTTTCCCGACCAGCTTCCCAGGAGACAGCAAATAATATCATAGCTCAAACCTCGAAGCAGTCGTTCACCTCACTTGCTTGGTATGCCACCAGAACAACCACAAGCTGCACCCCACTCACCATCACTTAGGGGATTTATGCTTCACTTCAAAAAGGGAATGTCTTGGCATTGCACAATCACTGGATGAGTGTTGCATTGTGCCACAACTACTGTTCCCTTCCCTTGACACACCCTCCAGAGTCTTCTTAAGTGTTCTATTTTTCCCCACCGCTGCCACTTAAAACTCCAGAGGGTCTCTGGCACCTGGGGAAATTGATAATTTTCACAAATTAACTTCAAATACAACAAACGAACGCGCCTGCTAAAAATCTCCATTGACCAAAACTGTTGAAAGGATATGCCCTGAAAGGAGTAAGTGCAGCCTGTCCTGGGTGTGCTAGAATCATAGAGTCACAGAATGGTAGGAGTTGGAAGGGACCTTTAGAGATCATCTAGTGCAACCTTCCTGCAGAAGCAGGTTCACCTAGATCAGGTCGCTGATCTAGCTAATGAAGAAATGCTTCATTACATTTGTCTCTGACTTAAAGCACGAAGGAAGCAGGGGCAGTGCTCACCCAATGTAGCTCCTCATTCTCTCCCGCTGAAAGAGAATTACTATCAGATACCTCCCAGCTCCCCTTCTAGGATGGGGAGGGAATGGCTTAGCAGTCTTCTCACTGAATAAGTAGCAGCAAATCAGGTCTATTCTCTGGGTTCTCCAGAAGAGTGTTTTTCTCTAAGCCCTCTTCTTATTCAGAGTATCAGAGAAACAGATGCATATGACATGGTCAGAAGCTGTCTCCAGACCCTACCCCACAGAACTCTGAGAAAGAGCCCACCCTACCCCAGCCAAGTAGGAGGTAGAAGGAAGAATCATCCCAGGAAGATAAATAGCACAACATACAGACCAAAAAAACCCAACCCCAAAACAACAAACCAACCACAAAAAAACCTCAAAACCAAAACAAAATCCCAACTCTAATCCTAAGTAATTTAAGAAGCATGAGGATGGTGTTTGCTAATCTGTAGAGAAGGGATTCAGTCATTGGAAAGCTTTACGAGCTCTCCCAGTTGTACAGGTGCTCCAGGCTTAGCTGCGTGCTGTCAGACAACCCTGTCCTGCAACACTTCCCTCACCTGCCCATCACCCAGCACTGGGGACAGTGTTGGGCTGTAAGGAAATGATCACACTTTTCCTGCCAGTAAGAGAAGACACCGCAGCACACGTTGGTGATTGGGAAGAGGTGGTGTGCAGGTTACACGGAAGAAGCTAACCAGTAGGGCTGCAGCATATTGTGTATGTTAAAAGCACAGTATGTTGTCACGCTTTAAGGCACATTAGCTGGGAAAAACAATCGTAGGTGCCAGGGAAAGAAAACAGAGTAATTTTTTAGAGCTATGTTCTCAGACTCTGGTATTTACAAACCAGGATTTGTTTTTTTCTTTTAAAAAGGATGAACCTTTAGTCCTTGGTATTTAATATCCAATTTTGTACGAGATTCCTAGGAATTACAATCACTTGGATTGTCATGAACAAAAGCCTTTGGATTGAGTTTAGCCTAGGTATGTGATAAAGCAGGTAGGATTAGCTTTAAAGGAAAAAGTGAGACACAATCACTGTTGGCCTATCAATGCAGGGAGATAAGATGCAATCATTTGTTAGTTTGTAAGTGCAGGGGAAAGGAACATAAGTAGATGAGCCTGGAAACAATGGACAATTGACATGGAGAATAATGGCAATAAAGCAAAGATTAGAAAATGTTCCCTCTGGCAATGTAGCTGTTTTGGAAACAGCAGGATTCCTGGTGGGAGTGTTTGTTCTTTATTCCTTGGTTTTAGTCAGATCTATATTGGCATATGTGTTGCTTTTATTACTCTAAAACTTGCTGCACTATTTCAGGTGCGGTGTGATATTTTTCCTAAGGTTTCCTATTTCTTAACAAAAGATTTTAAAGCTCTTGTGTAATCATTGAAATTGTGTTCTTTACATAAATATTGATATATTCTTTTTTACTCAAAGTGCCAAAGGCTACTGTTTTTAATAATGGCTTATCAAATTCTATTACGTTAGAGAGCAGAAATGTAATAATATATACATTGGAACTCAGACCTCTGCATGTATATTTGATAAGGAGCCTTTTGTAAAATTACTCTTTGTTTACATTCCACTGATACCTTAATTTCAAATTAATCAAACAAATTGACAGGTGACATCTTCTTAGTGTTCTGATTTTCTTACTTGCTAACAGGCACGAGTTTCTTTGTTAGGCTGTGCTTTACTGAGAAAAGGAAATACTCAGAAATAAACTATGTTTTTAAATGAGAATTCTCTATAGAAAGTATTGTGTTTAATAAAATGTTATGCAACGTTTTCAAATGGAAAAGAATTTGTAAACTGCTATAAATGTATTTTGTTAAATAAGTACAGATCGATGCTACTGTGTGAGTTTATTGTGCTAACATCATGAAAATAAAAGTAAAACTCCTCATTGCTGTTCAGTCGTCTCTGTGGTGAAGTCAAGTCTCATTTCCACCCCACCAGATTAATTTCTCCAGAGTAGGCATCTCGTGTCATCAGTGGGAAACCTCCAAACCCTGCACAGGTGCAAGAAGTTTCGAGGAACAATGTCCAAACAAGTTTGTCTCCATCCAAAACATTTCACAAAAGCAGAAAGCAAGTGAATTGGGCCACATGAGGCCACGTCTGAAAGACCCTGAAACAGGGCAACAGCAGAGCCCTGAGTGCCTGAGCTGGAGTGTGCACAGACACTGGCAATGGTGTGCCAAGGCTGCGGAGGTGACAGCTTCAGACATCATGAAACTCTTGGGAAATTTTACCTCGTGGAATGTTACCTTTTTTTAACCATCAATGCAAGCAGGGGCTAATTATTAACCCACACGAACAAATACCTGCCCAGACATCTTCCCATGCAACCTGATCTAGGCGGACCTGCTTTAACAGGGGAGTTGGACTAGATGATCTTTTAGAGGTCCCTTCCAACTCTGCCATTCTGTGATTGTGTGTGAAAGCAGCAGCAGCAGCTCTCCCTTTAGAGTTCAAATTCAAGACCTCGAAATGAGAAATGTTCTAGCTGGAACCTAGCAAATGTCCTAGCTCTCTGTCTCACCAATGTGTCTTTCCTGCCTGTCAGATCCAATTGACTGACAGGCAGTTTGTATGAACCTTTGTACTATGTAAGATCCAGTAATTCCTTCTTCTAGAGAGCCTTTCATTCCTGCTCACTGTAAGAGGAAAAAAACCCCACGTCTATATGAAGAGAACAAGTAAATTTGGCAGAGAGTAACCCATCAACTCCAATTAGCACCACTCCTGGGTATGGCAGCTGAGATGGGCCACAACTAGCCACTTTCTCATCATTCTACTTAATCTCTCAAGAGACAGTGGCAAGGTCTTATTGTCCCAATTAGCATCCAAGCCTTGTCAGATTATCTTATCTCAGGCTTCACAAAGACAGTTTGGAAAAATGAAGCTACAGTGCTAAAAAATACTGAAAATGACACATTTGATGACACGAATTGGTCAGTCCTTCAAGGAAGAGGAAGGATTTTTTCTCTTACCATTTCCCTAGCAACAGAGAAAATGATGGGCTCTTTTTCACTTATAGAAGAATTGCCAGAAGGTTGCTGGAAAAGAGAAGCATCTGCTTGCAACCAAGGCATCTTCTGAATAGCACAGGAGCTTCAGTTGAAACCCTGAGAGCTTTTTAGACCTCATGTCTCATTATGGCAATTATTTCAGATAAAAGGAAATTACAAAGCCCGAGGTATGGGAAGGCTTTCATCACACCATGTAGCGCTCATATTATAATCCCTCCCTAGGACAAAACTTGTTTGACAAATACTATAAACAGCAGCCTACATAAGAGGATAAATAATTATTCATCTGCTGATAAATTCTGACAGATCACCTTTCCTATGCAAGCCAAGTGAAAGACATAATCAGAAAGTGCTTGATCTGTTAATGGGCAAACAGCACACTAAAGCAAAACTGCCTTGAAAACCACCGAAAGCTTTCAAAGGGTAATTTAGCTTTTTCTCTTTGTCAGCACCGTACTATCACTGCACTCCAAGCATCACACTGACACAGGATCGGGGAGGGGAGGGGTGTTGTTTGCATGTTTCCTTACTTTTTCACCCTCTTAGTGATTAGTAGAGTTATTTTCCTTCCCACTAGGTTTAGCCAAAGCTCTGCAGCGTTGCTGTTAGTCAGGGCGGCTGGCCACACGCTCAGTTAAGAGGAAGACGTTAAATGAATCATAACTCACTCACACAATCAATACAGGACAGCCACATTTCTTTACCAACTGCTACGTTTATGCTTTAGTCAGCTAAAATGTGTGCATGTGCATACACACACCCCCAGAACACCAAGGTCATGTCTTCAAGTCAGGCTTTAGAAAGAGAAAGCAGATCATTTCAGCCAAGGAACAAACTGTGGCAAGGCTGCAAATGTAGTGTTGATTTCAATTTAGTGTTGATTGCAAACAGACAAACAGGTAATACTGGAGAAAAAAAGCAAAAACAGTTCTGCAAGCTCCAACTCTAACCCCATCCTGGAGTGATGGCTGGAGGCTCCAGACTCAGAATTTCAGCTAGTCTCATTCCTTAACAGGGACTGAAGACATTTTTAATCAAGGCACTAGGGTGACTATACAAGTATATGTCATTAAACAGGACCTAGAAATGGAAACAGATAAAATCTCCACAGCTTCATTAGTTCTGTCCTGCCAATTTGCAGGGAGAGAAGGTGATCAGTGATGAAGATGGATGAGGGAAGTGTGTTTCACCTTTTCTGACAGACCAATTATTTTTAGCATCACTGTGCTGCTGACAGTTTGGGGCCTGCTATGATAACAGATCTGAGAAATCAGAATAACACACCTCTAAGTGTACAAAAAGATAATGATTTTTAAGAGGTTTAAAAATGTATGAATGCATAACAGCATGTCTCCTAAAAATCTTCTGCTGAAGCCATAGGGGGAAAAAGAGTAGTAAAGCTTTCACCGTGTGATGTGGCCATAGTTTTTAGATATTTATAGATATTTTGTGGAACAGTTTAGCTTTTTTTTTTTTCTCTCCCCATTTCTGCCCATGAAATGAAAGATTGAAACCAAAATTATAATAGTTCATATTCAAAATGAACTCTCCATGCCAGATCTCTGAAGAATAATGATGCTAAAAATAAAACATTACCAGGGAAACTGAATGGAACAGAAATTAGCAATAGGGCCTGATCTAAAGCCACTGAAATCAACGGGAACAGGATCAAACTACACTGAAGAAAATAAATCTCTGTTCCAGCATTTCCCCCTTTCACATTTCAGTGGCTTCTGTTCTATGTTTGTGAAGAAATTGGTCTGAGCTGAAAAAGCACATAAGCTGCCATTGGAATACAATTTCTTCACCATTCTGGTTTAAGGATTCTCTCTTCCAGCAACATGGGAAATCTCAGAGTACCTTATTTCACCACAGCTGAGGAGGTTACTCTTCACATTCACTCAAGGAAAGGTCTTATTTTGCTAGCAGCTTAGTGAGGAAGGACACACACACACACACACACACAAAATAATTCCTGTTAAGCAATTCAGCATTTACTGTTAAACCAAGAATGAGGCAGATCCTGCTTTTGTTTAAACTGACACAATCACACTGAACGTGGAGAGGGCTTTGCACAGGCAAAGGCAGAGGAATGCTTCAGTCATGTTACTGTTAAAGTGACAAGTATGATTTTGCCAACATAGTCTGCCTGAAGACTTGTAGAGGCGTTACATCACCTCTTTCTTCAGCGAGAAAGAAAGAAGGAAGGTACCTATTTATCCCTTAAATACAGTTCCAGATTCAAGCCAGGACTGATGTAGATTTGCAGTAGGTTTATTTTAAAAGCGAGGGAGAATGCTGACATCTAAAAAGCTGAAATAAATTCCCTGGCTATTTCTCCATACGCAGCTCAAAGGCTGTTGAATTCCAAATTCCCTGTTGCAAAGCCAAGGAGTCAGTCCTGGGCTTCCACAGAAGGTTATTGCTATTGCAATCCTTCAAGAGCAAAACCTTCAGTGTTTTAGTATCTCTGGTTATAAAACAAAACTAAAATACAGTTCTTGGCATGGCTTTTTTCAGCTGTCTGAGTGGCCTCATACAGGGGCTGAACAAGACTCTCAATATCTATTTATCACCAACTAGCTATAAAAGGTCCCCAAGCCTGGCCTGCACTGCACTGATCCCCCCCTTAGCGTAAGAGCTACTAACCTGAGTCACTTGCATCCGTTCTCTCCCTTTATGTTAGCATCTCATCCATCTTATGTTTCTAAACTCCTACTGAGACATCAAAATTCAGGAAATTCAGAATATAACTCAGGATATAGTTCATCAAGTCTGGATACACTGATTTCAGCATAGAGATACACACAGTCATAAGCAATATAGTCACCTACCACAAAGGAAAAACCCCAACCATCTCTCTTTCTGAACAGTCTACTGCTAGAAAATAGCCAATTAACTATTTTTAGACAGAAGACATTAATTCAGGATTCAATTATTTACAGAGAAGTACAACTCCAGACTTGACATCTCCATCCCACATTTGCTAATTTTAGCACCAATCTCAAGCTTATTTCCTCACTTCACCCACGACTTCACTGTGGCATTGGCACCAGAGAGCTTTGCTATAATATACATTCCAACTCAGTGATGGCAGAAAGGCTTCCCTAGTTGTGCCATGGCTCCCCAGCTGAAGAAATCTTGATGTCTACATCTTCCTTCGAGAGAGGAAGCTTAATACTTAGGAAAGTAACTACCTAAATACCTGTCTGCTCTTGAAGATCATGGTATAAAAGTCCTCTGCAACCCCTGACTTATTCTAGGCAAATCCTAGACATAAAAAACCCCAAAGAAATTCTGTATCATCTCTGACACCAACAGCTTTGCACAAATCAAGCCAGTCTGAGCTCACAGAGAGCACATTGCCTGATAGGAGCACGCTGCCACGTATGAAAACAGATTAATTCCACATAGCAGTGCCTATACCATATTGCCTTCCCAAAGTGCTTGGGCAGCATAATTATTTCACCCTTGTGGTGAGTTAAAAAAGGATCATTTTTGTAGCAGGAGCTGTCACCACTCTCCCACAGTAAAAAGTAAAACTAAAGACAGTCAGAATCAGTGAAGGACACTATAGAAATCCTGGGCCAAACGTGTGCCTCGCCAGATGTAACTGCTTTGGCTAAGCCTAGAAAGTACAAGTCTTCCATAATGCAGAGTATCAAATACTTGATCTTTTTAAGGACCAAACCAGATAACAATGTCCAAATCAAGGATTCATTTATCCCAGCACAAGCTGAAGGAACTTCAGTGCAGTCAGTGGAGCTCTGAGAGCGGCTATTCTACCAGATTCAGGCTCAGTGATTCTGCAATCAATTTGTTTAGTCACCCAACAAGAAAGATCATGCTGCCAGATTTCTGAGCATCTATTTTTTCTCTAAAACGTTATGAATGTTTGGTTTGTGGAATGTGGCAGAAGAGTTCACAGTACAGGTGTTTTTAATGGCTGTTCATTTTACACACATTTTTGGTTCTGGAGACAGATTCCTACATTAAACCCAAGCAAAGCTCCGTAGTATTGTTATTATTAACCATTTGTTCAGTTGTCACTGTGGGATAAACCTTTTCCAGTTGATGCCCCAGGGCTCCGCACCAATTTGCTAACTCAAGGGTGGTTTTTCATGTTGTGTTATCGACAGCGTTTGCATCTCCTGTATAATTAGCTCAAACAAAATGTAGACATAAGGACTCTAGCATAAAACGTTTTCCTACCTTTCCTTTTAAAGCCTTTGTATTAACTTCCACCAGAGCAGATATTCTGTGGTCAGTTTGAATGTCATTATTTTTGCAGAAACCCTATTTTAGACTTAGAGACCTAACCAATCACTTTGGCTCACATGCCAACTGCTTTGCTCAGGAAGAGAGACAATAGGCAATTAGATAAGTCCTGCTTTCAGAAAAAGCCAGACTTTGAATACCAATAAGTTCTATCTCCTCAGAGGTTTCTTATAAAGCATAGCCAGTTGCAGCGTTGTCAGCAAGCTGACAGTCAGATGACTACTTTCAAATGCAGATCCGTCTTCTCCAGGCAGGTCACCTGCTGCTGTGCCTGATTCTCCAGAAATGATCTCACTGAGCCAGGTGGCACTGCTCGCATTCTCCCCCAAAAAAGGCGTGAGATGTTTTCCCTTTCCTTGCTGGGAGCCCAGTCTGACATGTCTTACTTCTAGGACCTGTCTTAAAAAGGAAAATAAGGCTGGATCTAGGCCAGGTCCTCAAACTCTGAAATCAGTCAATAGTGTTATGTACTGAGAAGCCAATGTTCTGTAACATCAAGTAAGAATAAAACTCACCTTTCAACTAAAACCAATAACCTAATGAGGAGGCAGGCTTACCATTTTCTTACAAGATTTTGAGGGACTGTAGGTCTCACAGTCTGAAATACTCATTGTTGTGAGCAAGATCTCGACATCAATAAAAACAATTGGGATCCTGTATGTTTGATGTGGCTTTTTGTGTTGGTAACCTGATATACAGATGGAAGTTACCATTCAAAGGAAATGCCCTGCAGTCATCTGCAATAAGCTGAAGGTACAGAGGGGAAAACAGGCTCGATGGTATTTTATAACTGCATTTCATTTGATATAGATAGACCATAAATACCTGTAAAATAGCCATTTATTCGTAGACATGTTTTCTTCCCTGTCTAAATGGAAACAATGGGTCATAATCATTTTCTGTAGTCATGCTTCTGCTATTGCTGGGAGTTAAGGGCATTCATTTCCCCTCCTACAACTTTTCCACACATCTTTCCATTTACCACACCTCTTTTTTTGCCTCCATTGTTTGCAGCATGGGTCTAATCTGCCACTTTCAGAGGGTACTGGATGGCACCTTACACAAAGGATTTCAGCCCAGTACAGTTTAAACACGCACACAAAGATCTCAAAAGCTTCCATGAGATGAAGCAGCCAAAATGCAATGGGGTACATCAGCACACCAAAGCCATTTGCACTGCTCTGAACAAAGTTCACACAACAAAGAATGTCGAGCAAGGTACAAAAGAAAGATGGCAATGGACAAAACCAGATGTGCTGGCTACAAAAACAGGCAGTTTCACAGGTAAACTGCTGTGCAACTTCAGAGCTTCAGATAAACTGAAGCCTATTACTCCATCTTCATCCTTCCATCTTCAATACATCTTTTGTATGTCTTCTGAAGGTTAGTAATTTCAAAACGTTTCAGAGTCCTGAATTCAAATGCTAAAATGTATTACGAATTTCTGTTAGTCTTTGTTCTAAATGAATGAGAAATCAAACCACAATCTTCTTTATGAAATACAAATTCAGAGCTTTAACCAATGCTGTGAAGGGGCTACACAGGAGATTAGGAGAGAGTGCTGCATAGGCCCTGTTGGGTTGGACTAGATGATCTTCTGAGGCCCCTTCCAACCCTTAAGACTGTGTGATTCTGTGGGAGGAATGTTAATGCACAGCTGAAATGCAGTTAACAGGTATTCTGCCTCCCCATACGGCTAAGATAATAATCAGCTGTGTTACTGTATGACAACTTGTGTTTTATTACTAACTTAAGCATCTGAAACATACAAAAAAAAAAATAAAGATTGCCAAAGCTGATCCCAGCTGAACTCAGTCTGAAGGATGTTCAAGTGCCTTTCAGGCTTTCACTACCGTAAATGCAAGTGCAGCTGCTGAATTCGCCAGCGTAGCCAAGCGGCAGCAGCTGTCTGGATTCCACTCCTGGAAAAGGCTACTGGGAAGGCAGCTTTGTCAGAAGGAATGAGGAAATCCCATGATACCCAGCTTTTAGTCTCTGCAATTCTTTTAGAATACTGCAGTGCAGTGTAGTGGAACAAAGCAAGCTCCCTGACCCTGAGCATGGAGATTGCTGCTTCAGATCAGGACAGTCTACGGTGGAGTAGCTTTGTCCTTCCCAACAAGCTCCCTTGCTGGTGGGGAATGTCTACTGCATGTTCACAAAATGGGCTGAGGTAAAAGAACTGGTTTCTGAAACAGATTGGACAGTTTGAGGAAAGGCATTGAAAACTGCTTGTTACTAGGCAGCACTGCAGCAGCAGCCTGGCTGGTGGCAGAGCAGACTGACTGCTGCACATCCACCTGCTGGCTGAAATCATCACATCACCAAGTATTCCGGAATTAAAGAACATGACAAAGAACCAGCAACTAATATATATCCTCCTGCAATTGCACCATCCCATTTTTATAGGTGCTGTAGCTGAAATGTAAGCCTGCACATGCAGTGTTTGTGGTTACCAGCTGGCTATTACAAAAGACATGTAAGAATCAGTATTTGCAAGGATCCAGGGTGCACCTCTTCCTTACTCATCAGCAGCTCTCAGCATCCTTCAAATCTGCCATTCCATAAAACCAACAAAGCCTATGGAAGTCTATTTTCACCATCAGCTATAGTCAATATGTACAACACATGTCTAATGCAGCATATTTTGTATATAGTATATTGTATAAAGTTCTTCAGGACTACCAGCCCGTGTATCTTGCAGTCGGGACTGACTGGAGCTTCAAAGTGAAAACCGAAAGCATTAAAAGAATTAGTGCTAGACTGGTGTGATGGAGACAAACGTCTCAGGATAAGCCCAAGCAGAAATATCAACACAATAATGTTATGATTATGTAATATGTTACATATGTAATATGTTACATATGTAATATGTAATGATATTTCTCAACTACTCAGTTGTTTATGATTCAGAGAGTTCTCAAACAATGTCTTTGTGGTAATATATGAGACCTGATGCAAACTGGACTTAATGTAGCCACGCTAAATGACTGTCATATCCTAGACCAGAGCCACTTTTTACCACTATCCATTTTGAGCCCTTGCAAGAACATCCACCATGCAATTTCTTGGCTTGTTCTATGAAACTTGTTGTCATCTCCAGTTTGGTCATGGATGGGAAGATGACAAAAACTTTCTTCTTCTAAACATAAAGCATTGCTGCTCTTATTCTTGCTGTTCTCACTGAAGAAAACTGCAGCTGATATGTAAAGTACATTAAAGCTTTGTAAAACACTTGTTCTTAATAGCTCATCCCACCTCTTCACAGATAAAAATGCCAAAAGCCACAATTTTTGTTTTTATTCTTTTCATCCATGTGAGTTACAGATTAACAAACTCACACAAAGATTTTGTGATGCCTCTGATAAACCATGTTACTCTTGTGACAACTTTCACTCCAAGATGCAATTGCAAAGCACCCAAAAAACAGACACTGGGAATAAAAATTATCACAGTTGACATTATATTTCTGTGGGGTTCCTAATGGGTTAAAATGCAGACTGCTTTAGGACTGCACCAAAAGATGAATGTTAACTTCCCTTTTCTAGTTCCAGATGAGACCTTGCTTAGAGACCTGCCTACAGAAGACCTCGAAAAGGCACCTTGGGAAACACAAAACATGAAAAAGCTGTTTTTGTGTCCCATTTGAAGCAGAAACAGAATATTCAGAGCAGCTGAGTGCCTGAAAAATTAGGGATTTGCAAAAAAAAAAAGTCCTTCAATCAGTTACTATTTAAAAGACAGAGCTTCATGAAAACATAAACTAGGCTAAAAGCAAACACAAACTGCATTCCTGTGATCGCTAAAGTGTAAAACTCATTCAAATTAAAGAGTAAGTTGATTGCTCTAAACTTCATCTAATATTTCTAATATAAGATGACCTACAGATTCAGCTTTAAACTTCAAAATAAAGGAAATAAACTTGAAAGAAGCAAAAAAAAACCACCCCAGATTTTATTTTTCATGAGTGTATGACAGTGACCACAGAACACTGCAGACTGCTGCTCACACAGGATCAAGCCTGCTAAAAGCAGCACATGCCAAAAACATTTACAGCAGCCCTGTGGGCAAAGTTGCGTTATAGAAAAACAACCCAAACAAGCAAACAAAACCAAAATCCCAAAGCAAAGGACCCACAGCTCTTAGAAGGAGAGCATGCAAAGCTGTGCATATTTAATGCTGCTCTGGCTAACATCATCACCATTAGCTGTTGCCTGTGCAGAACAGCGATTAAACGTGGGGTAAAGTGCCCCACACCAGTATTATCTATGTATTCTTTCTTCCTTTTCATTTCTGGGAGATGTTTCAGAGCTGAATTAATGATACATAGCAAGAATTTAATGAAACATTCAATATCTTCATCTTAGGTTCATGTCTTCAAGTCACATCTGTCATGGGATTAATTGTTGCAGTTATAACTACAAAGCTCGACATTTGTCATCTTTTAACTGGCCTTAGTTATGATTAGAAGGGTTTCTAACTGCAATTAGCTAATGATAGCAACGCTTTTATGTGTTTTCATAACGGATGAAGTGAAGCCACATTTACTTTCCCTGTGGCTTTTGCCTCTCATTTCTACAGAGCAGAAAACCAGAACAAAGCCAGTATTTTAATATAGCTGCACCACACATCTCCCTTCTGTTTTTTCACTTCTCTGTCCGTCTAGTCCATCTCCACAGCTGCCAGCTTCATCCTAATCCCTTGCTTCCACTGGCAATGTTGATCACAAGATTCAGTACCCTAATTTCCAGCAGCACAGTTTACAGACAGGTTGTGGTTCAGTAAGGGATGCAGCCGTGATTTACAGTTGCTCCTTGCTAGCAGAATGCTTCCACATCATGACGTGAGAACGAAGAGCTCTGCCTCTTCCTCTTCAACATACTACATTACTTGTTGCTCCTCAGCAGCGAGTTTCACACTAAAATCATTCACAACTTCAGAAAAATCTATTCTAAATACTTCCTTCTTTTGCAAGAAGAAACAGACATTAACTCCTGGCTGCCACCGACTTTCATTCACGTTACCAGAAAACCCAAGACAACAAGCTGAATACATGAGTTGTGTGTGTGTGTGTGTATGTGTGTGTGTGTGTGTGTGTGTGTTGTGGTACTTGAAACTTCCTTCTGTTTTCCTCAGGGTGATTTTTGATGCTCCTCTCTTACTTTTAGAATAAAATGCAGTTAGTATTTTTATTCAGTGGCTCTCAATAAAGCACTCACTGAGGTGAGTTATCTCTTTGGCAGACCAGATGGCTCATTTAGACACGACATTTAATTTAGAAAGCTTTTTAAGCACTTCCAGAGGCTCACGCAGATTCCATAATGTGTCTCCATGGATCTCATCCATGAAGGACAAGCTAGGGCCCACATACAGGCATAAACAGATTGCTGTCAGATGATATACAGAGGTAGTCAAGCATAAACCAGAAAACAACTCATAGATATAATTTTATTCCACCAGTGGTAAAACTCTGAGTAGCTTCAGTAAGAGCAGCGTGGCTGGAAAATCAGGACCAGAACCATATTGCACCTACACACCAGTCCATGGCATTTAGACACCTCTCCCTTTTGATTTTTGCCTTGCAAAAATGGAAGTGCAGGTGTGATTAAGCATTCTAAACTGCCCTAGCCTGATGCCCACTATCCTTGATCAGAATGTGATCATTAAAATACGGTATGTCATCTCAAAGTGAGGACTCACACAGCTGACAGAAAACTATAGCGCCCAGAATGAAGTTTCTGGTACCTGACATTCAGCTGTAAGGTGATTTACAACACCACAATCCACATGCACGTTTCTGCTGAAGGATTACATTATGTTTGAGTAATCCTATACCAACAATGTTCTCAGTACTGCCAGAACTGCTCCTTTTCTCTATGCTTTGTACAGTCTCTCTCACCTCATACAGCAGCTATCAAGGATAACTACCACAGATTTAGAATAAAATTGTCACAAGTGACTGCAGGAAGGTACAATACAATAGTAAAACAGATGCAATATCAATGGGAACAGCAAGGCTTTCAATATTCCTCTCCAAAAATTACCATTAAAATTGTGCCCAGTGCTTCATGCATACAGTTACTCAGTACATTGTCATACGAAACCTCAGCTCTACTGAAGTGAAAACATCTTAAATGCCTTCTTCTCTGCCTTCTGCTGTAAGAACTCTCCTAACAACAGCAGACTCTCTTGGAAACAATAACACTAAAAGCACAAGCCTGACAACTCTGGGAGCGTAGGTGCCCGTTGTGTGCAGTGACATATTCATCCATCCACCCAGCCACACAGGCACAGCCTGAAATTATCATTTTTGAAAAGAATTTAGTGTTTTTAAAATGTCTTGTGAAGAGGGAGCATAATTGAAAACACCCTGATGTCCAGAGCTAGTTAAAACACAATACTTTGCAGTACACACCTGTTCTCAAATTCAGTTGGAAAGCAAGAACTCCAGTGCAGAAACTTTCTCCCCTTCTGCTCTTGTGAGCCTGCAATGTTTTCCCTTTTCCTCACAACTACAAGAGTGATCAGAACTAAGGCAGCATTAGCTTGGCATGTCTTAAGAGCCCTGATCCTTCCCATCAAAGTCACAGTGGAAAGTTAAGTGGCATTAACAGCCAAACTGTTAAATAATAGTATTAATAGACAGTGAGTTTGACCTTGACCATTTCTCCTTAAAAGAGGTAACAGTTTTACTGCTGATTCAACTTTACACCAAAGCTCTGAAATCTGAAGGATGCTAACGCAGAAGCACACATTTACATATATAATTAGGTTATTTTCCCAGTTGAGAAAAACTGTCCACGTGTTCAGACCTGGGCTTTTGGAAGTGGGCTATGAGGCCAACATTTTAGAGCATAAATGGCACACAGACAGCTGGTGTCCAGGCTCTGTTATAATGCACATTGAAAGATGCAGATTGGATTCATGGTTCAACTGAAGGCAATTAGGCTTTAGCTACCAATTCCAATGAAGCACTACTTCATTTTCAAAAGCACTGCATGCTTGCACCTTCTATTGAGCATTACGACAGCACTGGATGACACGTAGGTTATTTATTTAGAGACTGGTATTTGCAATAACTTTGGACATAATGAGCTTCAATTAAAAAAAAAAAAAAAGCTAGAAACTCTCCTCCGAAATGGGAAGGGTCAGACAAAGAAGGGAACTTTAGAGTTACTTTACAAAATCTAATCATTACAGGAGTTTCCCAGGCACTTGGCAAATGCACAGTGATTATGATTCCCTGCTTGGGGAGCCAAATAGCCTGCAGTCGTGATAGATTTGCTATTCACAGTGGGCTGTCCCAACAAGCTCTGATGAACTAATAAAATCCCTCCGTGCTGATTCCTAAAAGACGGTTCCTATGGGCAGCTGTGAGGGGCCAGGGAGCAGAAACTGGAAGATTTATGCTAACCAGAGCTCATTTTAATCTTTAACACCCTTAAGTAAGGATTTACAATAAATCTTCTCCTTAATATTTTAATTTTAAGCCAAGAGGACCAGATCTGAGCCCATGATGTCCACGAGGCAAATTTAATCCGTTTGAAGATCAGGATTTGTCACACCTATAAAGTACTAACCATGTTGTGTTGTAAAACAGCAAAAATTTTCATTAAATAGCTTTCTTTGGCAGAACATTTACCTATTCTGTCTGGGAATCGTTAATTTAAGGTCCATACCAGCCCAGTAAATTTTGAAGAGAGTCTACTGAAACTAGAGCCCATGGAGCCAGAAAAAGTTCTGAGCTACAGTAACTTCTCTTTTTCTATAAAGACACTCAGACACTCCTTGAAGAAGCCATCCCCTTGCAACAACCAGCGTGGGATCAGCATGCCATAGTGCCTAAGGGAGCCAGAACCCAGCATTGCCACCCAAACCAAGCACTGGTGCCACAGAAACATAACGGATTTCTGAAGCAGAAGACACTGGCTATGTTGGACACTTTTTTGTCCCGCTTCACACAGCCAATCCCCTGTCAAACGCTTAGGTGATGCTTCTCTCGTGAATGCTTCACCAAGAGCCTGACGCTTCACTTTTCTGAGAAGTATCATAATTTAAAAACAAGTGAGGAAAAAAATTATGACAGCTGATAGATTTTATGAATTGAACTAGCAGAAATGTCTGCTGTAGCAGAACAACAGAGCCTTTAGAGCTAGTGTGTGGGTGGCTGCCTGTGTGCAGGCGGGCTGCAGGCCACAGTATATAGTCACACAGTGCATGTAAAGAGCACAACTACAATTCTGGCTCTTTTGATTCCAGAAGCAAGGATTTGAAATCTCAACTAGGAATCCCAGTAGTTACCTAGAAGAACGTGAGGCCATAGCTAAGCTGCAGACAGCATGATGAGAAAAACAGTTGTCTCATAGTGTATGTGAATGGCCTCCAGAACTCAGCCAGTGTCTCAGAATCTGAGATCCAGCAGTAGCTCATCCGGAAAATAACTCCAGTGAATGCCCAGAGAAACTGCTCCTGTACTGCGCAAGTTGCCTACTAAGTGCAACCAGATTGTCTCATGTGCACGGGACTGTCATTTTAATTAAACCAGATTAAACAAAACTAGTATGAGTTGGATCAGAAAGGGATGTAAGAGTAAAGTCTGTACTGCAGGTAGATGAGAATTATGCGACTGCTATTCCCAATGAGAAGAATGGTGCTGACAGAGCAAAATCATCTTGTGCAAAAGAAACAGTTTAACAGATTTCTTGTTTAAGAGAAACAGAAAAACCTCTCTGGATACCCAAATAGGCTGTTTTTTAAGAACATAGAAAATACTGGGTTTGGTTAGAACTTCCTTTCACATCTGAGCATCAAAATGCATAATATGATCTAGGGATGACAAATTTCATTCATTATTCACAAGCCATTTGAACTAAATGGTGCCATTTTCCTGGCTGCATGTTTTCCATAATATAAGTTCATCAGGATTTTCAAGGGTCCAAACTTCATTAAGATAAAGAAGGTATTTAAATAGTGAGTATTTATAGGATGGGAAAACAAATTCCTGCTCTGCTGTAAAGAAAGAGTTTTTACTGAAAACTGTTTTGGCTTTGCTTGAAACCATCCACAAAATCACGTTTCTAATCTCTTTAACTAATGCATCAGCAAATAAGGACTCCATCCCCACACTCGCACCTTCTGTGGAACACGTTACATGCTGAGGAGAAAACTGTCACAAATGCAGAATTTTTTCGTGTCCAGCAGGTGAGCTGCCTGTAGAGTGTCTTATACACAAAAAGACTTTCCAATCATTTCTCTTTTGCACTTGTGTAAAATACACAATCATTGGGGGAAAAATAAAAAAGGCTGGGAGGGATGATGACAGACAGGCTAAGCATGCAGCAGTTGGCAGGGAGATTTCGTTTCCAAATCCAATGTCTTTGGCTGGCAGGACTTTGGAACACACATATTAGCTGGCATTTATGCTGGAAATCAGGAGAGTGTTCTGGTAACAAGTACAATCTTTTACATTCTGTCAGAGCCCACTGTATTTATTTTGTACAGCCCAATTATCCATTTCTCAAACCCTTCTGTTAAATATTTCCTGACTGTTAGCTACAGACCCAGTTGGTAGACATAGCAACACTAAAGCCAGGTAGAAAGACTAAAGAAAGAGATGAAAACAACAACAGAATCAAACCCCACAGTTGTACTAGTGAAGAAGCACAGCTGCATTCTCAGATCCTTCGTGGTTCATAGAATAGCACAAGAAAGCCAGGTTTTAGAAACACAAGGTCAGTTCCCTGAGATCCATAAGTTAATACTTATATGAAACAGCACCATGTTCTCAGCTGGATTTTTCTGGTTGTTCTGTTGAAGTCACAGACCTTGACAGGTTATGGTATTTACTGCAAGCACCCAGGCATTCATCAGTAAACACAGACACAGTCCACATGACACTCTGGGTACTCAGACTCGATAAAAACATTTCCTTCTTTTGGGGAAGGGTGGCAGCAAACCAGCCAGCTTTCGGCTGAGGTATGGTGTAAGGAAAATAGAAATGTAAATATGACCAGTAAGAGGAAGAATGCAAATGGTGCTACAGCTAGAGAAGAGAGCCAATAAATAAATACAGCAGGTACAGGTTTGTTTGCAAGGGCACTACAGAGGGTCAGAGAGAAGCAAAGAATAGAAGTTTCTGGGTAACTACATACTTTCAGATAGTGCTAGACATTATTGTACAAAAATAGGGATCTTCACCTGTGACACAGGAGGGATTTTGACTAACATATTACTCCATTACCAGGAAGGTTAAAATATCCCCAAAACAAAACAAACATCCTCTCTGTAAAGTCTCCATGACCACCTCTACTGAACTTCTGACACAAATCATTTGTCCTGTAGCTCAGAGTTCTCCAGGTTAAAGGCTGAACAATGCAAAGTTGTGAGCTAGGACAAGTAAATGGACAAATGATTTTCAGTGCTGAGGTGTGAGAGTCAAGTCAGAGCTCTGGTTTAATTCCATTAACTTTTGTGGAGGCTTTGTTTGTTGAATAACTTTAGCCACTGGATTTCCAAAATAAAGCCCCTAGTATATTTTGGCACTGCTTAACCTAACAGTCTGACAAAACAGTGTTCAAGGAGACCATCAGCTTTAGTTAGGAAACAAAGTAAAATGTGCCTTGAGGAATATAAAGGAAAAAAATCTCAGAAAAGTGTGCACCGAGCAGAAGCCACTGAACTAAATAACCCCTCACAGCACTTCATTGAACCCAGTACAGCTCTCATTTGCTCCTTAACTCAGGTGAGAAAGTTACCAACATTTTAGGGGAATAAGAAGAGGCTCAAAGTACAATTGTTGTGCTGAAAAACTGATCTCTTACTTGCAATAAGACATTTGGTGTTACTTGATATTGTTACATGCATCAATGTTGTTAATACTTAGCTGAGAGGAACAGACTCGACTTTTTCTTACTGAGAAGCAATTTGTGCTCCTGACAGTAATGTGCTCCCCCTGCCAGGTTTATTAGACATCACAGGAACTTATGGGAACACGAAAGTTAAACATGAAAGAGCAACCTACCAGAAGGAGGAGTCAAAAAACCCCACAAACCCGAGAGGCAGCTACCTGGAATGTAAATGTAGGAGTGTTTAAATTGGTTCTCTGTCACTCACTTCCTACCGGTGCAGAGCCCAGACGATGTGCCTGGTGGTGTACTCCCCATTCCAGTGCAGGACTATTATTTGCTACAGTCCTGGGAGACAAATTTTCTCTTTCTTTCTCATGGTTACAAACAGCAGTGGCACAGCGCAGCAATAGGTGTGTTTTTAGCCAGTGGACCAGATAACCATAGCATTGTTTCCTTAAGCAGGCAGCCTGAATAGAGCTGCAAGACAGCATTCTCCCTGCTCACTCCAACACCACACATCCAGCATTCCATTTTCTAAAGCTTCCGTGCAACTTCACTGTGCTTGTGGTAGCAACCTGCATCAGATCTGGTTACTTTTGCCTTCCCAGTCCAAACGATGAGATATCCACTTGCTCATACAAAACAGGCCTTAGCCAGAGTGAGGTTGAAGTCATAATAAGAAAAGTTAATCATTCTGCTTCATGCACTTTCATGTGTAATTACTATTACAGATCTCAGCTGAAGGCAGTTACACAATTTATCTAGATATTTCTCTGCCATGCCTTCAATGTCAGCCTTAATTAACAGAATCCTAGAGCACTGACTGCATTTGAGTTCAGCTGCAAATGTTCTCTGTTTAGAGACCGACCAAGTCCATTCATGTCAGGTTGCTCCGTAACTATCCTGGAATTGTAATAGAAAATGTAAGCTTTAAGTATCAACAGGACAACAGGTAACTGACACATCCATGGAACTACACTGCCCATGGCTACTTCAGCTTATACTAGGTGCTTTTCCTCTCACATACACCTTCCTGCCAAAGACCTATTTGCCAAGAATTGTTCAGTGTACATTGCATATAATCTTGCTCACATGTACAAGCTGCTGCACTGATGCTTCAAAATCCTAGAGGCAAAAGGATAAAACAATGACTATAAAAACAAGCACTCCTCACCAGGGCAAGAAACTGCAGAGCAATTTTCATTTATTCTCATTTCTGCTTGTATGGATTGACCAGGCAAAAACAAAAGTAGATGCTTATTCATAATGGTTTTGCATGAGCTACTGGGAAATAAGCTCTAGAGAGAGTAGTGAAGCTGAAGTGCTATAAGAAAACCTCTGGTATTGTATATTTTATGTCTCTGTAGAGCTGCTGTACAGTAATGGCTACTAGAGAACTGCCCAGAACAACCAAATCTCTCCTGAATATTTCATCAGGGATGTCCATCTTAACAAATCTGTGTTAAATTCATTTATAAAGTAGTCTATATGAAATGTACTTCAGCAGGCTGGCTCTGCCTGCTCACCTAAATAATTGAAAAAAAAAAGAGACAGTACCAGGCAAAACCGAGTGTGGAAGCATTTTTCACATTAATGGGCAATACTCTTGTGCTTGGCTGAGAAGCACGTGGCTACTCATGGGCTGAAAAGAAATCATTTACTCTACATTATTGGTTACTTACTGCACTTTGATGAAATCAAACGAGATTAGTCTGGTGCAATGGAAAACAAAAGCCAAGGAAGCCGTTCAGACCAGTAACGGTTTCAGAAGTGGGTACAGGTTTTTGTGAGAGTTTGCACTAATCACTGCCCAGCTGAAATCTTTTTTCATTGCTAAGCTTCAATTAGCACATCAGGAAAAAATACTTCATTGCAAGGTTTTCATCAGGGGAGCCTTGCCTTTCTCTTCTCATGGTACTGTAAAGCTAAGCACTGCACTAATTTCTGGCAGGCACTTGCTTTCAGCCCCTACACAAAGAAGACAACGGCTACTAAACTAAAACACCAGTTTGCTAACCAATTACTAATTAAAAACCCCTTCTTAGCAATTTATAAGATAATAAGAAGCTGTATTAAGTCAAAACGTCATCACGACAGTGGCATTTAAACCACCCAGCTTTACTCTGCTATTACTACAATGAAACACAAATCTAGATGCTGCCCAGTGGGAAGAATAGAGATATCATCAGAATAGAAGGAGCTGTTAGAGTTAAAAGCATTGCTTTGTTCCTATGAAATCATATTTTAGAGCCTCTCCCGGGATACATATTGTGGGCTCTGACTTACAGTCAGGATTTTTATAGATTAAGAAAATAAGCAAGCACTTAGTAAATTGCCACTGCAATGGCATGCATGGAGATGTGAGGGCAGCATGTAGTCAGAAACAATAGCTCTTCATTTCCATCTGCAAAAGTTTAAAAAGAAAGGAGTTTTCCGCAGTGCTGGACAGGTTTGTGTAAAAGACCTGCGGCAAAACCAATATTGCTGATTAATGCTCTGCTACAAATTCATTTCTCAGAAGGCTGTCACTGTCATTTCTCTTACCAAGAAACAGCTTCAAAGCACAATGAGAAAAAGCAATAAATGAATGCATCTTGAGGAGTGAAGTAGCCCATCTTGCTTGTTGTGAGGAAAACGAAGGTTTCTTTTCTGTAGCTATGCAAGAGGCTCAGCATGGATCTAAGGACACTACTGAATGTGCAGAAGGAATGTTGAAACACCCGAGTGTGCCCCGTTCAGGCAGCCAGAACGCTGCATCGGTGTTTTTTCTTACAACAGTTATTAATACCAAGACTTCAAGAGCTAATGAATACACATCTTCATAACAGCATCATAGCTAACAACAGATGAAATTCTCATCTGCTGAATCTCTTAGCACAGTTAGAGGCAGAGTCTGGCATTCTGTCTGTAATGGTATGGTGTCCTAGATATCCACACAGACACACTCTCTTTAATACTACAGCAGTACAGAGTACTCAGTCTTCCCTTCACCACGTCTGTTGGGAAGCAACTCCTGCTGCTCTCTGCATTCCATCCCTGCCTCTCACAATGGAGCACAACATGCATGGGCACATTTCACATATTTCATTCCACTACCCACTCCATACCACTGTGGGAATCTGAACACATTTTGCACAAGAAGGGAGCATATGGGCTGGTTTTGTTTTGCTCATTTTTTTCCCCAAGAGGATGTCCTAGGAAAAACAGCTTTGTGCATACTGCTGTTCAGAACAGTCCGTCCCAACAGGAGAAGATGACACCAAAAGAATTGTTTACTGCTGTATAAAAGAGATTCCAAGCTGAACCCCTCTTAATGACAGCAATCTTAATAAACATCAGCCAAGACACCAAACTGGCAAAAGCACAGCTGCAAAATTCCTGAGGTTAACAATGTATTTCTCAGGGATTAAAGATTCATTGGCAAATGCCAAAGGGGGGAAAAAGGGATGTGACATATTGCACCTTTTTATGACAGATGGTTTCAAATAGATTAATGAGGTGAGTGCTGAATTTCTAGGTTGAGGTTAATATTTAACCTCCAGCCAAAAGACACCTCTAAGATCTTACACCTGAGTGCTAAGGAGGCCTAACCTAATTGAACTGTTGGAAACACTGTGCTAATTTGAAGAATATCTTCCAAATGAATACAAATTAACAGATGGGTGGTAGTGGTGCAGCATAAAAGTCAGACAGAGCAGAGAGACCTTGTCACAGCATTGGTATGGGATTGGAAGTTCAATACTTTTTTAGCTCTGAGAACCTATGATGAGCAGAGACACACAGGCTCCATGAGCTCAAGTTACACCCTGTCAGTCAACTGAAGAAAGTGAAAAGGATCAGTAAGTTATATACACTTTTTCCCTTCATTTCCAGATAATTTTGGAACGGTAAGAAGTTATCTTTCAATTAAAAAAAAAAAACCCTAAAATGAAAGAAAGTTAATCTGCAGTAAAGAAATGTTGTCACTGCACACAGGACACCTGCTGGATACAGCCAGTAGGTATGGCAGGTCTGCAAACTGCAGCCCTTGTCTCTTTACACACTCTTTGTAGTAAGCACTAGGCTGCCACACAAGTTGTTATGTCATGTGCTTTTGTAACTTTCAAAGCAGAAAAAAACTATACATACATGTGTTATACATAAATACACGCACAAATGTATTATAACATTCCATGTATGTTTAGATCTTTTCTGTAATTGTTCATTGTTAAAGCATTGCAGGATGTGCACCCTGGTGACTGGCAACATTCACAACATGGGCCAGATCTCTGCAGAAATTCAAGGGACAAAATAATTAGCCAAACTGGAATACACGGTGATTATCCAAAATGGTACTTAGAATACTGTTCTAATAAATGGGATGAAACTCTTAATGACTCCAAGCTGTAAGGGGAAGGGGCATGGAGGGAAGAGAGTTTGAAGCTGTGTTCATTATGAAAACCGACAGCTCTCGGTTCCAATTTCACCCCAAACTGCCACAGAGATTAATATTTTTCTTTCAAAGCCACATTTTTACAGGAGATTACATTTTCCTCTGAAAGCAGAAGAGCTCCATTCAAAGACATTCCCATTTGTTGCTGTCAGATTCTGCCTAACTGGGCTGAGAGCCTACTGTCGCTCTGCGGATCTGTGACCTGCACTTCACTCCCTCCAGGCACTATAAATAATTTCCATGGAAACAGGGCTGAAGAAGATATCTGCAAGCCAAGAAGATATCTATAGCCTTTCTGTTAGATTTATGTCTTTCCTTTTTCCCCTCTCCATTTTCTCAGTTAAACCAACATTAAATACATTTATTTTATAAAGTACTTTGCACACACTATCGGAGTCACAAAAGGAACGACAGATAATGCAGGAGGTTCCTAATCCACAACATGTATGTACCTATCTCTAGATTATCTTCACATCCTGCATTCCCATTTGCCCTGAGGAAAGAGGACGTCGCATTTTTTCACCCAAGGAAGAATTCTCTCTTAGTCATCAGCGTTGCAGCTAATTCTCTGCATAAGGCATTTAATGAAGAGTGGTGCTCACTTGACATTAGGAAAATAGATTTTGACAGCTACAAGAGATGAAGCAGTGGAAGAGGTTGCCCAGGTATCTCAACAAGCCTCCACATTGGAGGTTTTCAAAACCCTGAGAAACCTACATTTAACTCAATACAGACCGTGCCCTGACAATTGGTTTGGACTTGATCCTGGATTTGGACTGGATCCAGGGTTCCATCCAACCTGCATAAGTCTGTGACTCTGTGACATGTTTGTATAAAAGCCTGAAGTATCATTTCTTACACCTAGAGATTCTGAAATATTCAAGACTCTGGACTTTTAATGCTTTTTCCTTATAGTTCTGATTTTTGAAACGAGAAAGAAATCTCAAGGATATAGAAGAAGCATACTCAAAGTCTCCAGCAGCTTTGGAAGAGAACTGGCAGATGATGACCTGTACTGTGGTCACTCCCTGCAAACACATTCTTCAGTGCTAACTACCACCACCCAAAAGCTTTGAAAGAGCAGAGGACCGTGCTGGGATTCACAGCTCCAGTTCAGAAGTGCTAGGTAAGAAACAGTACAGCCCAGGTCTCAGCGCAGCCATTTACACCTCTGAGCATTCCGACCTTGCACATCTGTTTGTACTTATTCTATCTACCTGCTGGACACAGCTGAATAGCTTCTCTTTCAAACTAAATGCAATACTGAAGCATAAAGTTTAAATGATAAACAAAAGCTCCAGAGATACTCAAGGTGATAGAGTCTTCAATTACAGGTCACAAAGAGAAGCTCTGTCTCTTAAGCAAGAGGGGGACCTTGCTTTGCTAGTAACCGATGAAACACACTCCTTAAGCCTGGAAGATGCCTCAGCATAAGTGGACAGCTAATTTTAGATAGCTTTTTCACTGCCAGAGCGTACCCATACAAAGCTGTGATGAATGAAAACTCAGTTACCACGGTTTCTGGAGCTTGCTGATTGGTACCTCTGGTTGCATACGTGTAAAACCACATGGCTGTGAACAACCCACAGGTAACAGCTACAGGCTTCACACCTCAGCTGCACATTTGGAGTGGCCTGGGACCTAGTTGACACAGTTCTGTTCTCAGGTGATCCGTTGCCTTTTTCAGATATTAGATGCTGTGGTGTAATTACCAAAAAGTCTCACAATCTTCTTGCTCAGAGATGAGTACTCAAGTCAGCTAGGGTGACGCTATTATTAATTAAGAGCAGCATTCCTTACAAGCACATCCATTTCTCAGAACAAATCTAATTTTAGCAATGGGTTTTGCTCTTCAGATTTATTTGACTTCTGGTTGGGCACACAGGCTTCAGTCAGTGGTCCCCTTCCACCACAGAGCAAACGGCTCACTGCAACATCTTAGAAAGTAGGCTGCCTTCTGCATTATTCCTAGACATAAGAAACACTTCAGACATCAGCCTTCTCCTGTAATTGGGCATGGCATAAGCCTCGGGCTCCTACGACATCGTTTTTACAAAGGACAATGTAATGCTACTGCCTTGAATGGTAGTGTGAGGATTGGCCTCTAACTGCATTTCAATGCTGCAGAGAGGACTGAAAATGCCATTTTTTTGGTCAAGATGGGAAACATACAAACCCATTATATAGCTTTATATAGTTTAAAAGTGCTTCTGTAAATAGAGCACTGGACTTCCATTTGCAAGGACACCCAGTATCTCAGAAGCAGCAGTACGTACACATTCACCGAAGGAGAAACCAAGCATCGTTTACATAATCCCCCTTCAAAAGGGAGCAGGAGCAGGAGCAGCAGCAGGAGCAGGAGAGGGAGCGGGAGCGGGAGCAGGAGCAGCAGCAGGAGCGGGAGCAGGAGCAGCAGCAGGAGAGGGAGTGGGAGCGGGAGCAGGAGCGGGAGAAGCAGCAGGAGCAGGAGCGGGAGCGGGAGCAGGAGCGGGAGCAGCAGCAGGAGCGGGAGCAGGAGCAGGAGCGGGAGCAGGAGCAGGAGCAGGAGCAGGAGCAGCAGCAGGAGCAGGAGCAGGAGCAGGAGCAGCAGCAGGAGCAGGAGCAGGAGCAGGAGCGGGAGCAGGAGCAGCAGCAGGAGCAGGAGGGGGAGCGGGAGCAGGAGCAGGAGCAGCAGCAGGAGCAGGAGCAGCAGCAGGAGCAGGAGCAGCAGCGGGAGCAGGAGCAGGAGCGGGAGCAGCAGCAGGAGCGGGAGCAGGAGCAGGAGCGGGAGCAGGAGCAGGAGCAGGAGCAGGAGCAGCAGCAGGAGCAGGAGCAGGAGCAGGAGCAGCAGCAGGAGCAGGAGCAGGAGCAGGAGCGGGAGCAGGAGCAGGAGCAGGAGCAGCAGCAGCAGCAGGAGCAGGAGCAGGAGCAGGAGCAGCAGCAGGAGCAGGAGCGGAAGCGGGAGCAGGAGCAGGAGCGGGAGCAGCAGCAGGAGCAGGAGCAGGCGCGGGAGCAGCAGGAGCAGCAGCAGCAGCAGGAGCAGGAGCAGGAGCAGGAGCAGGAGCAGGAGCAGCAGCAGCAGCAGGAGCAGCAGCAGGAGCAGGAGCAGGAGCAGGAGCAGCAGCTCCGCTGCGCGCTGCCTGTCTCGTCCTGCCCTCTGCCGGGCGCTGCCCCGCGGCCGCCGCTCCGGGACCATTTAATGAGGCACCGTGGGAAAACAAGCGGTGTTTCAGAAAAGGTTGTGTGCTGATTTACCTAACCCCTAACAAGGCACCTGCAGAACTCTCTTTGCAATAAATATCCTCTTCGCAATCGTAAAATTCTCTTTGCAGTAATAAAAACTCGCCTTGCAATAAAAATGCTTCCTATTGCAGATACTGAACACAATTAAATACAATTAAATAAGAATGGGTAGTGAATATGCACATACATATAAAATATTCATTACTCGATGGTGCTTTGCAAGGAGCTTAGAACATAGCATCATCTACAGGGTGAGAGAAAGTTTGTTTACAGTTTACATACACTCCTTTATCTCTAGAAGAATCAACAAAGACGACAGCATAGACCTGCCTGGAGTTACAGCATGTCAGCTGAAAAGGTACTTTAGATCTAACAGGTAGAAAGGACAAAAGCAGAATCAGAGGCCTGTAAAATGTTAACACTTGTCATATGTTTTAACTGCTGCAATTCTGTTCTCGCTGAACGATTTCCTCTAAAAGTTACAAAATAAGATATTACCAGCCCAGGTAAATGCTCATTCCAACCCTTCAGCACATCCACGTGTGGTTAGATAATTTTTAACACATCTGTAGCAACCTCAATTCCTTTATCCCACCTCAGCCCAAAACACTTGTGTGTAGCCATGAATTCCCTCAGGCTCTCAGGTCACACACTGGCATTTCAGCTTTCTCTTGCCTTGAGCTCTGGGTGCTGTAGACTGTAACAGCTGCAGACAGCACAACCTGCTCTTGTCTACGCTAGAGCTGTAATGGAAGTGGGAGAAATCTTTCAGCCCCACTCAGTTCACAGGTTCGACGGTGAAAACACCAGCACTGCAGTCTGTGAACACACCAGAGCCCTTGAGGCAACAGTGTTTGCAAGAGCTCACTATGGCAACACTAAAGGCAAAACCAAGGTGTGACGCTGGAGTGCGCTCAACTCTTGACAAGCCAGAGCAGTCTCAGCAGCAGCCAGAGACCTGTCCATCCCACTTTGTTCAGGTGCATCTGCCTTCATCATCCATCCAAAACCCAAATGGATTCCTGCACCTTTCCTTGGTTTCTTACTGCAGAGAGCCAGAGATGCTTTTTAACGTGTGCATATGTATACACAAACTGACAAACAAGCTCAAGCCTGTTCTCACCCAAGACAACAGAAATCACAAGTAACTGCAGAGGCATATGTAAGAACAAAACACTAAAATACCAGAAAATACCAGAAATCAGAGCCTTATGAAATCCTTATACATTGTGGCCTGGGTTCTAAGCTGCTGTACAGCAGCATAATTTCCACCACCTCAACTTAACTGCTTTGCATCCACCAAGAATCCAGCTGTGTGGGACAGCTTTGGGCAAAGGGAGGTGAGACATCTTATTGCAGTTACATAACAATTTGACTAAGTTGTGAATCTGCAAGCTGCAACCAGACTGGTCCACCCTGTAGAGGCATGTGAAAGTGCCCCAGGCTGCTGATCAAAAACCTGGTTAAAAATGGAGGGTTGCAGATGAGATGAAGTGCCAGCTGCAAACTAAAAGCAGAATGTTTTTGGTTCTCCAGTTTTTTAGAGAACAATTTCTTATAGCTACATTTTACCACAAGACAACCTTTTCTCTACTTACCCACCCAGCCCAAACTAATCCGTGTTCTGGCATTTAGGGATTATATGTCTTTATGAACCCCAGTGCCATAGTATTGTATTTTCAGGGCCATTTGATGGCTTATTTTAACAATGCTCTAACCACACAATTAAAATCTGATGAGATCTCCGTTTACTTAAGTTCAGTTGAATTGCCCAGAGTACAAGCAGGTGCTATAAAGTCTAATTAAAAAAAAAAAAAGCTCTCACTCTTGTTATATTGAAACACAGAAAGGATCCTGGTTCCTCTTCAGTGGCTGTAATTGATTTAGTCCCTGACTTACACAAATTTGAACTCTCAATAATTCAGATGAAGACCTGATTCTGCAGTCCCTGTTTGTGTCAGACAGGATATACTCAGGTGAATAGCAACACTGATTTTATTGTTCTAACTGCAAGTGGGAAATAAGTGAGGAAATAAAAAGTAAGAAGCTTTTTTGAGGTGAGAAGTGTCTAATTTTTTGCAGTGCTTTGATTTATAAAACATTACCATGATCAAAAGTGTTTGGTTGGGCCATGTAGCCCATAAACAGTCTTCTTGCCATGCTCAAGCAAGAGGCAGACAGCCAAACCCTGCCTGCTCACAAAGGGCCTGGGAGTGGGAGCAACCTCCCTGGAGCAAGCCAGTACAGCACAGGTCTGCCTCCCTCCTCGGCCACATGAAGGTCCCCTCAGGGACCAGCCTTTAGTTTTGCAGGAGTTGCAGAATGGATGAAATCCCCTCCTAGCAAGTTCATGGGCTTTCAAGGCCTGTTTGTGTAACACTTCTCCTTTTACCTGCTGTGATGCTCGGAAGTTTTTGTCCCAAAGCCCAAACAGAGTCGCAGCCAGTCAAGGGAGGGGTCGAAGGCATCAGACACAGCTCCCAGACATGTTGTTTCCCATCTTGCAGCTGCTGACCAGGAGAGCTCACTTCTTTCAGCAAATCAAAAGATACACCTGAAATTTAAAAAAAAAAGACAAGTTTTCAAGACTTTTGGCCCTTACTGCCTCTTCTGGCATCACAACCTTTTTTTCCACCAACCAACTGGTTTGTGTAACATAAGGCATCACCTCTGCCTATCCATCTTGCACACTCACCGAGCATTTAAAGTCATATGAATAAAAGAAAACCTCTGGGATTAGAAAAGCCAGATAAATCCCTGAACAGCCAGGACTGGTTGGTACACGTGTCTTGGCACTGATCAGTTTTTGCTCTGGATCACTGGCAGTCCTTGCAAAACCTGTATCTGTTCCCTTTCACTAATGGCACACAGGATAGATTCTATAGCCTCCTTCCCTCAACCCATCATGAGGGAAGAGGGTAGTGAACCTAAGCTAGGAAGATATTTTATAATCTTGTAAGAAGTGTGAGGAATTCTATAGAATCACTAAATGGCTTCCACATAACCATGAAGTGTTTGAGCATATTCTGCAGAAAGACGTGCTGCTTGGCAGTCCCAGTCATCCCACTGTGATACCATTAGAGGACCTGCCCTTTTTGCCCAGGATGCATCCAGCATGAAATACCTGTCACAAAAGGCAGAGGAAGTTTTTTTCTTGAGAATGCTGTATAAAGGCAGAATATTCCTTTTGTGCACTTGATTGCAAATAGGAATGCTCCTCCTAACATGGATGTAGAAACGCAGTCCAGCTTCTCAGTGCCCAGGGACAAAGGGGACACTTGTGCCTAGGCAGGTGACTGTTTCGATTGTGCACATGTCCTCAGAGCCGAGAGCTGTCAAAGAACCCACTTTCTTTTTTCTGCCTTGTTGATAGGTATCATGATAACTGTTTTCATCTTCCAACCAGCACAGAAAGTCTCTTCTTCTGCTGCTGTTTGGTATATTTTTCGTAGACTTTCACAAGTTGTTATGTAAAAATCTGGCCCTTCATTAAAGTAATGAGCTCACTTCTACACCTGCCTTTGGTTATACAAAATACACCTGCTTTTAGAAGTCATTTATACACCTAGGAGCAATATTTTCATTCTTTCATTCAGGTGGCTTCTCCAAGAGGGAAGAAAATTAAAAATCCTTTGTACTATAGCAAAGATCCTGTCCTCCTGACAGTGTCTGACTGTGCTAGGCACAGTAAATGCATGAAGCAGTAAAGTGACCTCCTGCTTAAAGAGGTTACATCTTAAGCACCCGTGACAACAGATGGAGAAAACCCTGGAGTATTAAATATTACAGGCACCAGAAGGCATTATTCTCACCATGCATGAATTAGACCATACACTGTTGCTACTTGTACTGAGAGTCCTTGGTCCCATACAGCATCTTGCAGGACTGGAGGTGGAACTACATTTGATTTCAAAGCCTGCAGACGGAATGCAGCCTCCCACACGTATCATTATGCTGCAGTCCAAGGGCATTCTCTCTGCCATCGTCATTTTTATTTGGATTTTTTTTTTTTTCAGATTGGAGGCTGCAATGGTAAGAATCCCTGACACAAATTTGACATGCTTCTCTGTAAGCAGTGCAAGGAAACTGCCTGCACTGCAGGCACAACAATCAGCATATCCCACCAGTAACATCATTCATTTCCCTCATCTGAAAGCTGCACCAGCACCCACCATTTACTTTCATATCAGCACACCAGTGGTCAAGCAACAGGGGAAAACAAGAATTTAGTACAATCTAGCATGTTGTTCTTGAATATGCAGGGTCTGGAACATATCTGCAGCAAAATAGTGACCTGAAAGTCCAGATGGTTAGTAAACAGGGCCCTTACATGCAATATTCTCTCTGACCAAGCCAAATTAAAATCTGTTGTGCTTGTCTCCACTGAGAGCAGCTTTTGGCATACTTCAAACACGCTGTGGAGCGTTTCTCATTTTTGAGAAGCTTGCTTTCTTTTTCTTATGCCTAATACATTTGAACCTCCATAGAAGGACTAATCAAACCAAAAGAATACTCTGTCATGGGCTGTGTGTGGACCAGATGTGCTTCTGTTGATATTGCTGAGAGATTTCTCCCAGTGGATTTGAGTTGGAAACATGAAGAGGCCATGTGATCGTACAGATAATTTACATGGCACCTTTTATCATCAAATATCACAAAGCACCTTGCAAATCACCTACTGGATGGGAAGAAATTCACTCTGAACTGAAATGCAAATACCTTTGAGGTAAAATTTGGCAGACATATAACAGCACCCAGTAATGCTATGGAACAACATGTAATCAGTTGTGAGAGTAATGTATCAAACCCAAATCCTTAGAGGAATATGGGCACACAAACGTTAGTTACAAACCAGTCACAGTCTGCACAGTTTCACCCTGTATGTGAAGCCATAATTTGTCCACACTAGTTTCTTCCTTTGGAGAAATGCAACTGTTAAAATGATCTTCAAACGCTGACATTGCAAATGGAACACGAGGCTAAGTGGACAAATCCATGTCAGTTTTGCAGATATTTACTGGACACATGCACAGCAAATGAGTGCACATCATCTGAATCTCAGTGTCCCAGGAGGTAACGCAGCCACCAACAGTTGCACTATTGTTTTATATTTGTTATTAGGAGGAGGTTTGGGAGGCTCTGACAGGTTTTGGTAGAGTCATGTCTGTTGCTAGATAAGTTAAAATAATAAAGAAAGAGCAGTTGTTTCAAATACAACAACATTTTCTTTCTTCCCATCTTGGGAAAAGTGAACAGTAGGAGAAAGAGCACGTGACAGAGTGCAATATGCAGCAGACTCAGCAAAGGAATCAACAGCTGATTTTTAAATGAAACAACGTAGAATTCTTTTAGTGAGGTCTGTTACTTGCAAACGTAACCTTCTTTGGCTACCCCTCTACCACTTCTAGAGAGACACTTTCTTCCAGCCCAGAATGTGTCTAATCTCCTGCCATCTATTCACCTTACAATTCTGTGCTGTAAAAGGCAATTCTGAATGCTGTTCAACAAATCAAATGAATATTAAGTAGAGCTACAACGTAATTTAATTTCTGCTGTATATTGATGGAGCTCCCAGATGAACTTAGTACAAAACCATTCACCCTGCTGAAAGGGAAACTGGAAATGTAGTTTTATTTAAAGAGATTTTTGAGACAAGGATTTTGAAAGACCCCTGGAAATCCAGCTGCCAGCTCTTACCTTTTGATTTTCTGCCTGATTTTCTAAGGATTGTTGTCCACACACAGTCACCCACGCCTGGTGACTCAAAGCCACACCAGTCACAGGATCACATTCTTTCTCATCACCTAGCCACAGTGGTCCTTCCTTCCCCAGAAAAGATAAAGATGTAAAGTCAATGTTACTGGTTCTATAGCAAATGACCAGCAGGTCTTGTCCTCAGTCCAGCGTTGCAACCTTTTGTAACCAAGTGCAGCACATTTTCAGCACGGCCATGTGACAGCTGCAAAAGCTGAATTGTTTATCTCTGATGCCACACAGGAAAGATTTCTGAGCTGATTTATTGGGTAGCTTATGAAAGATACAACACATATACACAGAACAAAATCATTGTTTTCTTTTTCCCAGAGCCATAAACCTATATTTCAAAAGCCACTGCTGAAGTGGAGGATGAGGTGGAAAGGTTGAACTCTGACTCAGTTTTCAAGGGCAGGTCTCTTGCTGCTTAACCCAGGAATTTCCTCAGGCTTCTGTTGCATTCTATGCTGCCATCATCTGGTTCTTTTCATAAATCCTGACAGTTTCTAAATCTCAGTTATCTCCAGGCCTGAGTTTTTCTCTGGATAGGAAGCTTCAAAGCTTTTAGCACAGGTATTTCACAGTAAGGATTTGCCTTTGTCCAAGCAGCAAGCCTCTCTTTCCAGATAACACACTCTCAGAATATTCACCCAGCTTCTTGGGCCAGGCATCCAGCTCCCTTTGCTTAACTGAGTACTCAAGAGGAGGGATGTGTTGACCTATGTGTCTTTTCATACTCTGACCTACTGTTGTCCTTCCAACCCTCCTCAGTCATGCAGCAGAAGTTTCTTAACAAGAAGCCAGTTACTTTCAGCACGACAGCAACTGGAGTTCTGACTATGTCCTCCTTGCACAAGGAAAGCAGACATCTGGCCATGGAAAACCCCCTGATTGCAGTACACTATTCTGGGCCCTCAGGAAAGTGGTTTTTTCTTTTCATGTTTCCAGTGCTTGGCTTATTGTCTACTCTGTTCCTCACAGGAGCCTCCTAGTCTCTGCATATGCCAGACAAGTCTACTTAGCAAAAGACGCTCAGCCGCTTTGTCTTCCTGCCAAAGGCTTCATCCAACCTGTTCTGTAGGTAAGAGGGACAGGAAAGCCTGGTTGCCTGCCTCTCTGATGTCCAGCCACACTCCAGTTCCCAGTGCAGAAGAGAAGGATGCTACATGACTGTTTCTGTTGTCCATGAACAGCAGATAGCCTCTGGCACATAGCACATCAGCCAAGGCATGCAGTTCGTGACAGGACACTGATCGATCCCCACAGGGAGATGACAGTGTGGAGATACTGGGAGACATTCCAATATGCATTCCTTCATTCTTTTTCCTGAACCATTGCCCAGGAGAGGGAGGTTAGATAAGGCTCTGCTGCACCTTGGGACGGACATTGTTCAGAGTATGGGGATTACTGCATACAAAGGAGACTTTTGAGCCTATAAATTAGAGTTAACAAGTCTTGGGGCAAAACAGAAACAAAAAGGGACATATTTACCTAGTATCTGTAAGGAGAGACAAAGCCAAACAGGAAAAAAAAAGGGAGACTTGTTCTTACAAACTGAAAGAATGGCTGCTCAGATTTAATCCCCACAGCTGAGTTCTGAGAAATTCTGCAGAATCAAAGCTGAAACTGGAGGCTTCTTTAATGAACACAGTAAAAACATGGCTAATATTGACCATGCAGAAATGACCAAGTGTTCTGCCCAAATGCCAACTGCAAGTGACAGTGGGCTGAAATGTACAGATGTTCATTTTTTAATTGACAGAACTGAGGTGGGACAGGGGCAGAAGGATGTGGCAGCTGAATCAAACCTCCATTCTGAATTCTGGTCCAAATTAGACCTGAATTGATACACACAGGACTTGAGCACCACTGCATGCCTCCCCTAAAAAGCTTCATGACCTGAATACTAGATGAATGCCTCCCTTGTGCATCCTGGCAGAACTGGGCTGACACATTTAGAACCATTTAGGAACTAGCAGAAATGAGTTTGGGCTCCTGAGGCTTGAAACAAGTCACAAACCTAAAGAAGCAACACAGAAGCAAAAGCACTCATGTCAGCACAATATCACATTGGAAGCTTGAGGAGATATCGTTCACACAGTCATTTGCAGAGGAGATGCAGCCAAGCCCTTTCATCAGCCCTACACAGCATCACTGGCATTTATTTCTTACACAGTCCATTTTCCTGGCCTTCACCTGCATAACTTCAGTGTAAGGAGGAAACAGAGAAGCAGCAAATCATGTAGAAATATCTGCCACACATCCCTCACTCGTGGACTAAACAAAATAAAGAATGCTTCAGTTCATTTTTCAAGCAGGCTCTCTACATTTCTGGAGAGTGCTGATGCCCTGTGGTATCAGAGCAAGGCAGCATTAGGACTGTATATGCTGTATTCCTCCTTGCTTTCTTAGTAAAAGAATAACGAACTCAGTGGTGCAGAAGCAACACAACATGCATCTATGAAGGAGACCTCAAAGCCCTCTCAGCTGCTTCATTGGTGTGTATTAAAATTAATGAGTTTCTGCTACAGAAAGAAAGAAGTGTCCTTACATGGGAATGAAATCTGTGATCTTTGTACTGTAGCACAGCCACTGAGCAGCACAGAAAGCTGCACAGCTCACTCTCAATATATTTCTATTAACAGGAGGAAAGTGAGGACAGATTGAATATGCTTACTAGATGTATTGAAAGAGAGGGTAGGAGAGCTTTTCATTTGCATCTTAAGCACCTTCCCATTAGCAAAGACTGGATTGCTGTTAGGGGTCTCCTTTCCCCCTATTTGTACAGCTAAGAGAGAAAAAAAAAATGGCAATATTGCATGCCAGCCAGCACCTGAGGCTGCTAACTCAGCCAATATAGCCACAGTCTTAATGGGTCTCAATTACAGAGCCCTTATTTCTGTGCATGGGAACATATATCTGGAGGTCAGCACATTTCATTAATGTTTTTGATTAAGGCATCCTTCACGGTGCTTTTGAGTTTGTAATGCTTCCCAGCTAATGAAGCAAACTTTTGCAGCAGCTATTAGCTTGGTGCATAACACAATGTTTAAAATGCTGTTTCATTAAGACAGTTCAGTTTTATCCTAAATTCTTCAAGGCTTCATCTGACTGCAAAGAGGAGTTAATAACAACCTGCCACCCTAACCTCTCTTGGAAGCTTATTTCCTGCCTGAGGGTTCCAGTGAGGAACAGAACTGACTCACGTGTTTAGTGTCTGGAAACCACAGCAAGTATTTGGTGAATTCAGCTCGAGCCATTTGCTTGGACTGAGCTTCTAACTGAAGGACACTTTTACCATCAATTACTGAAATTCCTCACAACAGGTGGCTAAAATCTTAAGGAGGTCACTTCCCTTTTTCCAGGTGCTGGAGAGGCATCAAACAGGCGTTTCAATGAACTCCAGCTTCAGCCATAGCAAGGACTTACAGGTGCCAAAACGCAGTAAAATCAGAAAACCAGGACCACTTCAATATTGCTCTGAACTGTCCTATAGGCACCAAACACTCCCATCTTACTGAGCACATTTGATCTCAAAGCTATTCACACTTGACACGTATGCATTTACTGTTCCACAGTTCATTGCAACTCACTGGGACCTTTTACAGAGCATGTAAAGAAACTGAGAACAACCAACCAACCAAACCCCTTGAAGGAGCATCAACAATTCCATCTGCTAATGTGTGCAGCTTTTCAAACTTCATTTTTCTAGGTTCCTGTGGCTGTCATTTATACTTAGAAACCTTTGCTATGCTACTGATACTGAAATCAGTGTTTCCACAGTACACCAGCCTCAGCCTGCAAACCACTTGTGTTCTAATTTAATCAAGTTCGGCTTATTAATAGTATGATGTAAAGGGCAGTTATTTTGTTTATCTCATTAAAACCCAGAAATCTGCTACACTGCTCTGCCATCAAACCCCAGCCAGTCCAGGAGCATTCCATTAGGACTGCATTGCCTTCTCATTACTGAAACTTGCTTTTCTTTTAGTCTCACTGGAGTCAGGCTTGGTCAAAAGGGATACCACGAGAAGAAACATGACATCTGAAGGTCAGGCACTATCACTTCTTTATGGGAGGAGGTTTATGGCACAAGGAGAGAACACTCCATTTTGGCACTGCCCTGTTTCTAGCTGAAAAACATCTCTTTGTGTTTCTCTCCACTCTTGTAGAAGGGGCAGACCTGAAGTTAGGCTCCAGAGAGGACATGGGGAATACTCCAGTTCTGGGGACATTTGAAGCCCAAAGATTTTAGGCAAAGCAGAACTCCAGCTCTCTGAGGTGAGCAATCTGTCACATAATCAGTAAACCTCAGACTGGGCTCTGGCAAAGATCTGATGCCCTTCCTCTTTCCCTCCTAATATGGACAAAGTGCAACTGGATGTGTGGTCTCACAGAGACAAAATCTTTAAGAGACATTTCCACAAGGGCTTCCAAGGCCAAAGAGACAGATACTCCCTCTGCTAAAAGGAATCATACTAACCAGATGGAGGCCATGTACACATCAGCAAGGACTGGGGTTCATCAGAAGAAGAGCTGTGGAATGAAACAGTTGGTGCTGATGATCTGACATCCTCACTGTGCATGTTTCATGGGCATTTACCTCAAACAAGAACTAAACAGGTCCCGTTAGAGGCCAAATGCAGTTGGTGAGTGTGGAATGTGCTCTTGGAACACGTCTCTTCAGTTTCATCTGAATGACATCCAATAAAGCACCTCAAGACTGCCACATGATGTGAGTCAAAGCACATTTAGCAGGGATAAGCAGAAGCACATTCATGATCTGAACAGAGCCACTAATCTGGACACACTATAAATTCTGCTGTAGAAGACTCTAAGAGCAGAATATACACAGGAACAAAATGTGTTCTGTGCTATGCCCAGAGATGCACCCCTGAAAAGAGGAGTCAGGATGCATCTTCCAAAGTGAGGTGATGCTATGTGAAAGGCAAACAGATGGGCAGGCAATTTTTTTAAATGAGAGATAATGGAAGGAGGCAATTTGAAGTAATTTTACTCCCTCCAAGACTAAAATCTGCTGTTTTATTTTAATGGAATGAGAGCAGCTCTGCAGCATGAGCCATAGAGCTGAGCACTGAGTGTCTTCTCCAGTGCCTCGGATCTTTCTCCAGTGGCATTCAAGTGACAGAAAAAAGATCATGGTTTTGTACAGCCTGAAGACCTTTGACTCTTCCAGCTCTTCTGTGCCCAGGCATTATCACATCAAATTAACCACAGGTATTTTAACATGCCTGAATAGAAATAAAATCATTTTTATTCAAACAGAATTAATCACAGTAACAAAGCCTCAAAGCAATCTGTTTCCAGCACTGTGTGCCAGGCTAGAAGACATTAACAAGTGTGTGTATTTGTTTAGAGCACACTTGAGCAAGCAACTAAGTTAGCACAGGTTTCTAAAGCCAGGACTCAAATTCAATCAGAGCAGCACTTCAGTGCTTCAGATGAAAGTTTGGCAATGTCTCATGTAGAATGTTTCACACTGCCCAAACAGAAGGAATGAAACAGACTGTGTCTTTCTGTGATAGTTCAGAGAGTTACATGCCAGCCCCCAAAACTTGCACCACAAGTGGCAATGGCTGCTGGTGTCTCTCACCTGGTCCCAGTCTCCTGCTTCCTTAACTCCTTGTTGCTGATGGATCTGTCTAGAGAGGCGGCTTTTGCAGATTTGTGCATTTGTCTGATATCCAGCTCGAGTCTTTGAGACCAAATGTCCTTTTGGCCAAAGGCTTTGCAGATTTGCTGCAGATGCTGTGTTATGGGGATGCATGATGGCTGAGGTATGGCTCAAAGAGTAAGCATGGCATCCTGTCAAACAGAGCCACGTTTCCTTTCATTCTTTACACACCACTAGATCAATAAATCAAGGAGTCATGAAACTTGACACAGGAAAAGCAAACAGGTGCCTTGAAATTATTGTTCTCAAAGCAGTTTTGCATGAAACAAAACATGTATTGATTCCATACCCAAACGACTACTCCCACTGTATCTCTAAGAGAGTGTAGCATTCTCCACCATTGGAGGCCAATCCCAGAATGCATTCCCTGTGCTTTCTCCTGCAGGCTGTCAGCCTATTTCACAGAACCACAGAATCACAAACTCTTGTTTTAAATGGTTCATGATATGAAAGTTTATATTTTTTGCTAAAAGCAACCTTTAGCACCCGCCTGGCATTTTTATCTGTCCAGAAATTACAGTAAGCCACCACGATCTTTACCTCACCCGCTCATTTAGTTAGGCTATGTCCAGAACAAAGGGCCACAATAAATGCCAGAGTAAGGGCTACACCCACTTATAAATCACACAGCCCCAAGTCTCTTATTTCTCAAGTTAAATATTTACTAGATTATAACTGGCAAATAACAGAAGCAAGTCCCTTAGATGACAACTGATTTATCAGAGGAATAAACCTCAGCAAGTATTTCTTATCCCCACCATGGACATTTCCAAAACATCTTTTCCCATCTGTTTTTCTTAACCCCAGAAAAGAAGGTCAGACTTCACCTGGATGGACATGTGCATGGACAGAGCATAACGACACAGCATCACAAGGATTTCTCATCTCAGACTGTGCTTTCAGTCCACTGCCTTGCCATCATTTGCAACGGGGCAGTGATACGTGTGACATCAAAATGCAGGCTGCTGCTTTGGTTTCTGCACGTCAAAGACAAAGAAGGTAAGATCCCAATTTCCTAAAATCTGTTTAGGCTCCGTATCACTCTTACAAAACGTGCCTATCAAAATCTCTGCATAGGAATTCGATCCTTCTTCATTTCACTTTTCCTGCTTACTGAAAAAAATTAGAGTTTATACATCTAAAATTCTGCTGTGGATCTGGATCATGAGTTCCTGTGCTTTCAGATGCAGGAGCACAGAACAGAGAACTGCTTGTATGAATCCAGTATTACCTCCAGTGCCTCCGTGCCAGTTCACAGTAGATGAGTATCTATTTCAAAGGTAGAACTACACAACTCTTAAAATACCTGTGTGACTGTGGCTGTAGCTGTTCTTGGGAGACAAGGGCAAAACAGAGAGAACCGAGTGAGAAGTGAAGAAGAAAGGAGAAGGGGATATTTAAATGTCATTCAGTTTAATCTGACTGTTCTAAATCTGCTTCTGTGACATTAAACAGCGTCAAAGAGTGATTTTGAATACAGAAGAAACACTGTGGTCACTGTGCTGCTTTGGCCATCAGCAAAGCAGCCGTGTGTAGCAATAACACAGTTTGCAGTGATACATAGATGGTGCAGTTTGGCTCTAATTTAAACCACAACTTTTCCTGTCAGAACTAGAAACGTGTTTTACTGTGAGAGTATAATTAGCCAGTTCTAGTTTAAACATTGTGTATGATCAGGAAAGGCATCAAAAAGCACTATGAGGAGAGTCATCACTGAGAAACAAGTATAAACAAAGATGGCTTTTGCCTTCCTCTGTGCATATTCCTTGGCCATCAGAGCTACATTCAGCAATGGATGGACTTCAACACACCCCCACGGAGTTTTCTGCTGTCGTATGGGACAATTCCATTCTCAGAAGCCACATTCTCGTCAAGCTCATGTTTGACTGAATTTCTCAGTCCCTAACCTCTATAAATTATAACTCCTGATCAGCTTTTCTCACTCTCAACATTGGTTATTTCACCTTCCAAGCACTCCGACACCTTATTTTTTTCTTCAAATTGCTGTAAACAGGTAATTTCCATCTCTTCTCTCGCCTCTCTAAATTATATCCTCAGATTACCCTTTCATTTCAATCTCTCTTCTTTCAGTTTTCTCTGTTGCATTTTGCCCCTCCCCTCTCTCATTCCCCCCATTCCTGTCTATAGAATTTGCCTGGGCAGCTGGAGCTTCTTTTAAATGAAAGGAGCTTTTCCTTTGCATGAAGAAGAAATCTCCCCTAGCTATGTACCTTTCTCTCACACCCTGCTTTAATAGTCATGCTCAGATTAGTCTCAATATAGTTCAATCTGAACTCTCAGAGAAGAAAACAAACCGCCATCATTTTTGCCTGCTCTATGGTAAATTACAGCCCTGGACATTCATAGTTTTGGATTTGTTTTGGTAGAGATATTTGTCTGTTTTAGAGAAATAAGAAGATGAATTAGGAACTGGTTTAGGAATTACCTCATTTCTCCCATGCTTTTTTCTTCCTCGTTCAGCTATAGCTGTTAATGTTCATTATTGCATTTAAATCATATATATCATATATGTGGTGGGTTTTTTTCAATATAGTTAGTTACAAACTACATGAAAGTATTCCCACAGAGATTACCATGGGTTACTCTTTCTACCTAGGAATGCAGAATTTCTGCGCCCCTATCAATCAGCATCACTATGGCACATCACAATGAAAATGGAAGTTGTTCCACAAAGGGACCCAAGCATACTAGGTGAGCAGACACAAAGATGAGAAAGGAAAATCAAAGCTCGTAAACATGGTGCAAATCATCAGGACACTTTGCAGAGCCCTGAATTAGCTGTAGGTTTGTTTGTATGGCACTATCTTAGGGAAGTGAAGATGTAACCATGTACACACCATGTAGCCAAAAATGCAAAGGCTGAAACTGAATAACAGAATGTTACTGTGTGGTTACAGAAATCATCAGCACAAACTTGTCTAGAGCATTAAATACATTCTGATCTCTGCATCTATGGAAAGGATTTTGGAGAGTTAGAACAGACTTGAGGAAAGGTTAAAAACCAAGAGCTTGGAAAACAGAGAATATTAAAATGAGTTATTGTACAAATAATGCAGAAAGAAGCAAAGCCAGGAAAGCTACAGACTCTCTGTCTGTGTGCATGCCTGTGCAAAAACAAGGAGGCATTTCATAAAAGGTAGAAAGTCAATATAACACTTTTACACCCCCCTGTGTAATCAAACTGTGCCACAGGAGGCTGTTCAAACCTGGGATTAAATATTAGGAAAGGGATCAAGTCGCTCTTTCCAGAATTTTTAAGTGCAATTGGGACATCAAGTCTGTAGAAAAAAAATATGGAAAGTTTTCAAATTCAAGCAAATCTTGAATTTCTATAGATCAGGTAGGGCTCAAGAGGGAAGAGCAGATCTTTCCTGTGAGGATTCCCTTCCAGGATGGCATTTCAATTTTGCTAGATTTGACGGTATTCAACAGTATTAACTCTGTTGAACACTCCCGAATGCTCATATTAAAGGGGGGATAAAGAATGTGTTTTAACATGAAAATGCAACATAAATGCTTCTGTTCATGTTTAAATGTTGATTTACTTTCTATTTCAAAGTCTGTGGACTTTCCTTTGCCCACACATTAGACTTGTTCTAACCTGCAATGGTTTGGGTTTTCTTTTACGCAAGCAATCAAGGATATTGTTTTGTCAACAGAACCAGCACAGCAGAAGGAGGCTGTGTGGTCAGCAGAGGGAGTCAGCCACTGCCAGAAAACAACTCATCTATTTTAGGAAAGGCCAGAGTGCCTTCTCTGGAGATGCCCATCTCCACTGACTGCAGAGGCAATCTAAAATCTACCCTATATTCATTGTGAAACTGGTGGAATGACACTATCTCCCACAAAACTTCTGAACAATATTGGTGTGTAATTTGTCTAATCTCGGGGTGTGTATCTCAACAAAGCTCTCTCTGCTGGCTTCCCGTGGGAGGTATGAAGCAGACACAGTTAATATATAGTGGAGATTTTCACTAACTTTGGTTTTACAAATGATATTCATATCAAAAATGAAAATAAATCCAACCTCAGGCACAGAGAAGGCTGAGATCAAATTCTGGCTTCAGTCCAACAAACAGCCATTGATCTCTATAGCCTTTTTCCCAAAGAAAGGATGCATGAAGGTGTCCCAGTGTTTGCATGCTCCTGTTGGCTGAAGTGACGTGGTAAACTTCTCTCAGAAATCCATGACCTAGATGAACAGGAAGGTTTTCCAGTTTTTCAGTGGTGTTTGAGTGCTATTCCTCTTCCAATTTGCATCAGAAAAATATGAGGGTTTTAAAGATTCCTGGTAGGACTCTGTCAGAATTGCATCGAATGTGGCTATACAGAGCAAAAGGCAGATAGCAAAGAGCAGCACTGTGATTGCCTGGCACTGTCCCTGTCACCTTCAGGCCAAGGCTTCTACAAATAAGTCACAACCAGCTATGAAACTGATAGCAAAGTTTATCTGCACACAGAGCAACAGGAGCCTGTGTGATTTCACTGGCTTCAGTACTTGGAAGCAGCACAGAAAAGGCATAATATGTCATGTCATGAAAGTCTGAAGGTAGAAGGGTTCAAGGGAGGGTAGGAAGGCTGGGTGTTGAGGGGAAGTCTGGGCTGCCTCAGAGTGACAGCAATAACAGCCTGTTTGACTTTGGTCTATTGGCACACATCATTTCCAGCAGTGCTACACAGCAGGACTCAGTGGCTGTAATCATAGCTCAACACCCATCTGGTATTTTCTGTAACAAAACAGACTAACTTTACAGAGGCATTTGGAGTAAACTGGTACTCACAGAACACGCTCATGACTTGAGACTCAAGAGAGCTGCCTCTGTTTGTTCAGATAGTTCAAGTGTTGGCATTCCAGGGGGAATTCTCAGTCCACTATGCAAATACAGTGTCAGATTCTCCACTACTGTACATTTCCACCCATGCCAGCAGATAATATGAAGGTGTAGTTGCAGGGAGTTTTCTACCCCCTATAGCACCAAATCTCTGTTAATTATCACTTTGGAAAGATTTCCTTTGCTTAAGCTAGAGCCAGCATCTTTCTCTTATTCTATTAAAGTCCTGGACACCTTGACTACAAGAATCAAGTTTCCCAAAGGCCAGATGGTAAGCAGAAAGTATGAAAGGGAAATCTCTAATGAGCAGCACTTATTTATTAGCCATTAGCAACTCATTTGTTGTCTCAGAGATATTTCAACAGGAAGATTACTCAGATCTGATAAGGAATATTCCCAGCATAGGAAGGTCTCATACTTAATAGATGGTAATGATAGGAGTCTAACATTTAGAGTGTTACAGAGCTACAAAACAGGTACAAAACAGTACAAAAATATTTGATTATGGGTTCATTGTAGAACAGATGAACTACAACTCAGAGGTGCTATGCTGACAGCTTAATTCTCAAATTCCTTTTCTACTGTGGACAACCATATAGTGAATGAAAAGGTCAACATGGACCTCTCTGGACAAGCTAAATCATTGGGGAAGAGGTGAATTTTTCCCTGGTTTACTGTATAACACTGTACTTACCTTTGGCCTGTAATAAAAGCCCTGACATGAGCATACCATAGCAATGTGCAGGCAATCAACAAACACAAGAAAGACTTTGGAGAGATCATTGATGCAGCAAGCACTTGACAGACCTGCCAGTGAATGTTCTTATGAAAACAAACACACATAAACTCTGAAGAGTTCCTTAACTTCTCAAAATGTCTGCTCAGGGACCAGATACCAAGCGATGGATGACTTGTCACACGCTGTTCCCACAAGGCAACTCATTCTGGTTATTGCATAGTCCACATAAATACACAAATAAAGATACAGAAACTTGAGTGACAAGGAAAACTCAAAACTTTTCCCACATCAGAAGCAGGAAAACTAACAAACACTTGCCTCCAGTACTCGGTGTTGGTTTCTGGAAGCTGTCACATGAAATGTACAGAAAAGCACTGTCTGTGAGATATGAACAAAGTGACAATCAAATCATTCCATCAATAAACCATTTCCTAATCTGAAGACTGAGAGGTCACAATATCTTAATATTTCTTAAGAATCTGGTCTGTCTAAAGCTAGTTACAGAAAGTTGGAGTATTCTTACATGTTAGTTTATTTGCAGCTTCATTTCTGCAGTTCTGTTTTCTAACTGAGGCACTTCTCGATGTGCAATAACAATAAAGTTATTCCATACACAGGCAAATCTGAGAAATGGCTCAAAATGTCAGTGTTTGCTGTGCTGAGCAAAGTGCCATGCAACCCTCTGGCTGCAGATTGCAGGGAGAGAATGAGAACAGCAGTTGTGCCCTTTTGAGAGGCCCAGAAATGCTCCCTAGAGAACAACAAAGGCCAGGTATGTAGAATCAAGAATCCCTGCCACATACATTACACAAGACCTCTCCTAGGTAGGTTACAGACACCTCTGTCCTTGCAGCTACACCCACAGTACCCGACCGCTCCCATTTATAGAAGAGGATCAAGCAACGTAAGGTACCGCAAGTACTTCAGAGCGCAGCCTGAGAGGTCCCTGCACTTCTAACAGCTGCACATGGAGCTGGACACGTGGCCCCAGAGCCCAGTTCTAAAGTTTCTAGTGCTGACTGCAGTGGAATTTGGGTATGAATCTGTTCATCTTCCAGCTCTCTATCTAGAATGTGATAAGGCCAAGCCAAAAATTCAGGCTACAGTTGTGCCTCTTCCTTAAATGCCTTCTTTTCCCATATGCCACGTTTCCTTTCTCGACAGGCAATCTCTTGTGGGAATCCAGAGCTCCAGAAGCAAAGTAAAAGAACAGCTTTTTGCATTTCAGGATGAGATGTTTAGAGCCTCATCTACCTTCACATTCCCAAATGTTTTTCTAGCTCATGGCTGTTTCAAAGATGTATTTGAGATCTGGGCACAAAACAGCACTTTGCTTCTATATTTATGGCAAGATCTAATTTCTTTGTATGTAAAGATTACAAAGGTTTTCCATTTTCAAATCCATGGCAGTACAACCTGCTTCATTCAGAAGAAAGTTTCCATTAGTCTGGAAACATCTAATGTTGGCAGTGCTAGCTGAGGAAACAGCAAGCTGGAAAATACAGCAGCTGCTGTGTGAAAGAGAACAAAGCAGGAAAAGTAACCAACGTCTGTCTCCAGGTGTGGGTTTGTCCATCAGTGCAGAGTTTCCTTGTGATGGGCTCCCAAAAGCAGCTACTTGAAGGTATTTGTCAGCTACATTGACTGGAAGGCCAAGTAGTTGCAACATGCTCTAGGTTACAAGAGATGTGAGTCAGTCCTGTTGAAATCATTATAATGTGATGTTAAAGTCAGAGTACTGGGGGGAAATCTACTGTAGGGATTATTTGGTGCAGAAAAATCGATCCAGTTCTTCAAGGAAAAAGCCACCAAAAGCAATATGAAGCAGCCAGGGGAAAAAAAATCTGAACAGGGCTATGTTGATCCTGGCAGGATCATGCAAACCTTTGTGCAAATAATTTCTGCTTGTGCATCATTTTAAGAGGAAGATAAAACCAGTCCCTACATTAAGAGTGAGAGAAAAGAACAGACATTTTCCCTGCTAGTGACCCTGGCTGTATCCTAGGATAAAGACTGCAAAAAGACACCAGGCTAGTGTGACTTTTTACACACAGCACAGAGGATGAGGTAAAGAGACAGCACTTACTGGCATAGGAACCCTATGAAGTCCTTTGGACATCCAGAGACCTTTAACTGCAGTAATGGAAACGTTGGCATTGAAATGGCCGTTACCCTAGTTGACCCATTTCCTCATTAACACACAGCACACGGGGCCTCAGCACCACTCTTGTCTTCATGAGATTGTTTTCATGTTTCACTGAAAACTGAGAAAAGGCCAAAATGCCTCTTTGCAAATGCAGCATTTGAACAGGCAGCAGGGTGACTCATGATGGAAAACTTGCCCTAAACGCTGCATTCCACTGGAGAACAAGTGCCCAAAAGGGGATTCTCCTGCAAGACTGGGCACAGTCCTTTTACTGAGTGGCTTAGGACCTAGTACAGTTATAACTCCATTGACTTCAAAGATACTCAAAGAATGAAGTTGGCCCTGTTTGTCTTGGTAATGGCCAAGTAGCCAAAAATGAAAGCTAAAAGGCTCGGGAAATGCTCAGGTTTCGTTCTTCCCATTTCCTCTCACACTGTGAGTGCAGAGCTGCCAGCTGACTGCAGAACAGCCAGGATGAAGCATGTCTTGATTGTCATTTGTCCCCATGCTGCTGCTGGAAATCAAAGATTTATCTTCCCAACAAAACTTCTTGGCAGATACTCCTAATAGAGCTGCAGAGCAATTCAATGTACTGGAGCACATTCATGCAGTTTGTCTTGTATTTGGCAGGGAACAAATATATTCCTCTATGGATTTCATCCTTAGCTGCCATTTTCTGTATTCTCTGTCTCGAAGCAGCAAGCTTGACCTTGACTCTGCCCAGACAGAGCTTGTGATTATATGTTTTAAACTACAAAAGCCTCATTTCTGTGTGCTTTTTGCCTCCTGTGTAGCAGAGATCACTATGCCCTGGGACTAATCAGTTGAGTCCAAAAAAAGTCAGCAAATTCCATAAGAAAAGTTCCTTGTAATGAGATGGGAAAGTTTTCTATTCAATCCATATATTTCAAGATGTTCTTTAACACAATGGATCAAAAAATAAACTATATCCAACTATCAACACATTACTTAAGAATTAGAGTTTAGGGATGCTTAAACTAATAATGCATGGCTGCTGGTTTGGAACGTGCACTGTGATCCATGCAGAACTGAATCCAAACATAGGCATAGTCCAACTCCTAAGTGAGACTTTTGGTTGAAGATCAAGAAGTTTTGTTTCAGAATCACAGAATGGTGGGGGTTGGAAGAGCCCTGCAGAGCTCCTCCAGCCTAATCCCCTGCTAAAGCAGGTTCCCCTTGATCAGGGGGCACAGGAACGTGTTCCAGTGGGTTTGGAAACCTCCCAAGAAGGAGCCTCCACACCCTCTCTGGGTGACCTGGGCTGGGGCTCCCTCACCTCAGCACCAAAAGAGTTATAAGGTAATTATAAGCATCAGTACTAAACACTGTCTTTCCAAGAGGTCCACAGAGTACACAGAAATGAACTACTCTGAGGTGAGAATTGAACTGCAGTAAGAAGTGATATTTCCCATCTACACAGAGCTCTTCAAGTGGCCCCAGGTAGAGAATAGATGCAGGTTGTTTATTATTCCTAGCATAACAACATCTCTGCAAATAACTGACAATGATACTCAATCTTCCTTACAAAGTCTCTGCTAGGGGAATAAAGATTGTACATGTATCTTTAGAAAGATGCCCACAAGAAATATTCTTTTAGAAACCTACTCCCAGGAGCCTACGAATGAGCCGAGACCTACCTTATATGTAACACTGAAAATTGCTTCTAGCTTTCCTGTCAATTTGGAGCATTACAAGAGCAATGCTCTTTTGGCTGACTCCCTCGGTGCAGACAAGATGCTAAGCTGTTTGGCTGGCACCTCCTTCAGCCCAAGCTTGCACTATCCCAGCAGATGCTATAAAGAAATTACATTGCACAGCCAGAATCTTCCTTAATAAATTTGATCCCTACCAGTAATGAAAGCTGCTTTCCCCCACCTTACTGCCAGGAGGAAACTCTGTGCTCTTAACTCCAGGGACTAAAGCTCTTTGGAACCTCACGTTGTCTGACAGTGCTCAGGGTTGCTCAGGAGCAGCAGGTCTGATTTTGTGCATTGTTGACAGAAACCTGAAGTAATTCTGTCAAGGTTGCACGTTAGATGTGGAGGACTTAGACTAGATCTGAATTGGTGAATAGACTTAGAGGATGAGGCTCTATAAATTGAGGACCAGGTTCCACATAATGAAGTCCTAGCTCCATTGAGTTGTTAACATTGCTTGCCCTGTGCTGCAGGCTGGAAGGATCCCAGTCAGTAACTATGAAGTTATTCATAGTATTCACATGGCTCTCAGACACACGGTATACAAGCACCTATGGACGCTGCCTTGGTAACGTTAGCTTCATCCAGTACAAAACCAGAGAGAAGCAGAGGGCATTGCTGGTATCCTCAGAGAGAACCATTATCACATCAGGACTTCAGAAGAGGGACAACTCTCTATTGCATTAAAATCCCAGCTCAGGCAGTGTCTGTCTGTTCTCATGGAGTTTCATGCAGTCTGATGACTGTGACATTGTGTTGTTTCCACACTTGTTACTGTGTCATCCCATATTTACCTGTTAGAACATAACACAGCCCTCTTCACAGGCAGCGCAGCCCCTGCCAGGATCTGATGAAACATTATACAGAATTTACCCACCCACTACAGAGACCTACAAGTTTTAGCAGGTTCATCCCTGGAGCAGGCCCAGTTTCTGTGTTTCCTTTTTGAAAGTGCTTCCTTACACCAGCTGAACAAGTAATACCAGATGTGTTGTTGTTTAACCTTTCCTTGCTCTCACTTCTACAAGGAGTGGTTGGTAGAGGTTTACCCTATTGCTGTTCTTACTGATGCCACCCTGACTCCTGCTCTGTATCCCCTCTGTAACTCTCTGTATTTGTGAGAAGGAGGTATCAGCTGAACAAGTCCTGCCTCATTCCCAGCATGGGAGCTGAACCGCTGATCAAACAGCTTCCAAGCTTTATTACATGCCTGCTAACAGTCTGGCAGAAGACCACACTAGAGATCATGAACACTGCTTCTTCCACAACTTGCTTTCTCACGTACCGGTTAACATTTTCCTAGCGTTCATCATGATCTCTAATCCTCGTGATCTCTTCCCTGTTTCGTGTGCCCTTGAGGTTACATTGTTAAGATCTCTTCTAGAAGTTGAAGCACAAATCTTTTTGAATGTCTCCAGAGGTGCTAAGGCACATCTGTAAGTTAGTCATTGGCAAGATATAGTATCAAAAGTAAAATGAAATCAAACTAACCAAAGGAAGTAGTGGGCTTCCCCGTGTGTCTTTGTAACTGCTGCTTTCTGGTCTTAAATACCCTTTCTGGGGTTAACTTTCCCCTCATCTTGCTCATTTGTCAGTACTAGAGACCAGTGAAATCTCCCACTACCAGATGTCTTTTTCTGCCAAACCCCTATGCTCGCTCCTCAGAAACATCTCTTTATACTTTTACTCCCATTTTGTGTGTGCTCAGGACCATGACTCGCTATGTCCTACCTCTCCCGTTACATTCTGTAACCATTCAGGCAGTGAAATGTTCTTCATCCTGCCCAACCTGTAAGGTATTGGCAGAAAATAACAATACTATAAGTACCATAAAACAAGCTATAATCTAGAACAGAGACGGGTGAGTTTAAAACAAGGAATTATCTAGTTACAGCTGAAGTTAAGGGAGTGGAAGGCTGAGTAAGTCCAGCTAGTTTTAGCTGATCTTTGGTCACAGTAAGCATTGAATCATGTACTGTTATTTAGAGTCCATTAAATACATGTGTTCTAACAGTGCACTTTGCCCACTGTAGATAAGTTCTCCAACACTATCAGAAAACATAGCACCTACAAAGCATTGCAGATCCAAAGGCAAGACTTTTATCACACCCCCCTTTATTTTCTTAGTTGTTAAGCTCACTGCTGGCACCATCACCTGCCCCAGTGTTTGTAAAAGACCCAGTACGACTGGAGTAAAACATGCTTCACTGCTTGTAAAAGACTGCACACACCATGCTCTGCCAGTGGTCGCTTCTCTGAATGGAGGAGAGGTTATTTACAGACACAGGTGCACGGGAGGAGGATCGGGATTTGTGGGTTTGACATTCAGAGACACACTTCACTAATGTGTGCAGGCAGATAGAGAGAGGTGTTATTATTTCTTCTGCCCAATATTGAGACTTGTGCTGTATATACACTCAGTTATTGACAAGTCGTGCTTTTCCTTTCAAAAGCCAATAAATAGCTCCTCTTTTAAACAAGAGAATTTGTGGCTGCTCCTCACATGAACAGAGTGTCTGCTGCGCACAGACTTCCTGCACTGCTAGCAGAGGCAGCTTCTACAGCACTTCTCTGTTCAGAGATCACTGTCCTGCGTCTTCAGAAAGCTGTTTAGATGTCACAAGAGCTAACTGAGCCCTCTGGAAAACCTGTCCCAGTGCGCTGAATCTGTGACACAAGCAATGCATGTACCTACCATTACCAAGAATGGCAGTGATACTGCTGCAATGTAACAGAGATGCTGCTTCTGCCAAAGGGGAGAAGCACTATTGCTCCCCAGTAGTTCATGCACATGCCATCAGGCTGAACCCTAAGGAAACCTCAAATGCAAGGAAACACAGCATTTACCAGAACCTCTGTTTCTTGGCTGCATTTTCTGCCGCATATCAGAACAAGCAGGGACTCCTGCACAAGCTGTGACTGAGAAAAAATTCAATGGCAGCCTCTGGCTCAGCCTCCAGTCTCCCAGGGTGAAAAATGCCACTCCTCATCACCAAACCAAGTGCTGTCATCTGCTAATGCAAAACATCAGTCTGCTTGCTGATTTAGAAAGGGCACTGAGATGAGATCTGAACTGTAGCCCTCCATGAATACAGTCAGCCTGCTATATTCAAACAGTCTCAGCATGCAAAGCATTGAGAAGGCAGCCAAGCCACACAGAGACATTTTTTGAGAGGTACTAAATCACATGACAGGACCGTCCCTTGGCAAAGCGACAGAGGGCTGGTTGCTTTTAGCAAGAGCATCTACTCCTGCAAAAGGATGGTAATAGCGTAAAATGATTAGCATAGGAGACTGTTCAAGGGCAAACTCCATGTGCCAATGATGACAGTAGCACATTAGCCTGCTGCTGGGTCTGCGCCATCCAAAAGGATCTGTTAAAAGATGAAGTTAGGGAGGCCAGTAAGGCACAGCAGCCTGTTGCAACAGGAACCAGAACAGACACCCTTCACGGTGAGCACTTGCTTCTGGCTCCCAGGGTTTTCAACAGGAGTCAAGCAGCTGTTTCAGTTCCCTGCTGGGCTGGGCTGGCCTGGGTTTCGTTAGCGTGTTTTGGCAATCTTCCATTATTGCTACAGTTGGGTGCAATTATTCAGCATGGACATCTGTAAATCAAAAAGGCTATTTAAGGTGATTTTTTTCCCAACATCTGTTTTTCCAAATGGCCAACCGTAATTTGGTAGATTCTGAAATGAAATCTCATCTCGGAGGCCATGCGAGGAGCAGTCCGTGTTCAGCGGTGGCGATCCCTTCCCATCAGCTGGGAAGGTGCTGTTCTCCCCATCTGTCAGGTGGGCAGCAGGAAGCACATAGCGAAGCAGGGTTGATTTTCCTGATTTACACACACTCATTCCCACCTGATCCAGGCTCCTGATGACACACTGAAGAGACACAGTCCTTATACTTATGTGTTATTACGCAGACCACCAAAAATTGGCAAATCCAGTTCCCATTTGAAAATCCCTGGCTCTGGGTTATAAGAGACAGCTTCGAGTGCACAAAGCTGCAAAAGTTGTGAAACGAGAAATCACCTGACAAGCTCCTTCTCCAGATTAATGCCATGCACCTAAACCTTTTTCAGAAAGTCATTTCACCCACAGGCTGAGTGCAAAATGATGTTGTTTTCAAATTTGGACAGGTGTTGCTAAAATAGATGACTAAAATAGTCTCCAACTCCAGCCTTTGCAGGCCATCGGTTTCTAGGTGTACGTGGGCAGCCATAGATTTATAGAGACCATAATGGATCTCCCAGCAAACCAAAGATCCTGTTTGCTAGGCTGAAGAGAAATTTGCATAGACACTTCTCAGAAATTACATCTAATTAAACAGTACCACAGGCTACAAATCAGTTTGGCTTTCCTAATATCGCCGGGCAAAGAACTTGCTCACATCTGAGAAAACACTACAAGAAAAGAACTTTTATATTCCCCAAAATGGTCTTCCATACAACTTGCAGTTAGATTAAGTTTTTGCATTATTCATGGATGGCAATAAGATATTAACCTTTGACTTGCCAAGGGTATTTGAAAGGCCCACTCAGCCTTCAGGGGGAAGGAAAAAACATTTCCTCCTGGTGTGTTAAACAGTCTGTAAAGGTAAATTTACATTCACCAGCTTAGCTTTTCTAACAGCTTACCACCACTTCCCTTCTACTCTGCCTTTCTCTCCTCTCCTCCTCTTTCCCTGGTTAATCACCACCACTCTAAGGTAAGGGGTTAAGTAAATATACGGTGCTATGAGAAGCAGAAGGGAAATGTTTGAATCTGTTGGTAAATAGAAGTTGGTGACATACTGTGCCAGGCATCCAGATTCCTCCCCAGGCTCAGCTGCTTGTGCTGCAGCACTCGGTGCCCCACACAGAGCCCCAGTGTCATTCAGCTGACCTGCCCGGCTCTGCAGATCAGCAGGGGACAGCTGAAGGTAACAGTCTGAACGAAAGACAAGTCACCTGAGATTTTTCTCAGGCTCTGCTTCCAAATAACAAACTACTCAGCAAAAGAAGAAAACAGGTCATCTTCAGTGCAGAAAGTGGGCCTGTGTTTGCAACACGTGCTACCTGCCAGAAATAATCCTATCAGCCCTGCTCACAATCACGTTTTGCACAATCTTATCGTGTATATTTTTTCCATTCATACTTGGAAAGGCTTACGCCAAACAAATTGCACGTGGGATATTTTTTGCCCACCCACAGTGCAGGATACTGAGTATCTGGGAGCACAGGAAGGATTGCCAGAGTCTGAAGTCATCATGTTTGCACAGCAGCTTCAAGCTTCTGATAAATAGCTACACGCACGTGCTTGTTATATACATCAGTATAAGGCCTCTCATGATCCCTGGACCACTGAGGTAAGGTAAACCTGAGGTCTACAATGTGGCTGAGTTCACCTGGTAACTCACTGCTGCCAGAAGAGTCACATTTCCTTCATCTTTGTCTTCTCCCTGCTCATCTCCCAGCCAGAATCTCGTTCCTTCATGCTCCCTAATGCTACTGTTGCCCTCATCTTCTATTGAGCCGTTTCACCCCACTGCTGTGGTGGACACTCGTGGGTTGGGGGGTTTAGGTTTAGGTTAGTTTTTTTTAATTGCTTTCCTGACTGATTAGCAAACTCAGCTGGCTCACAGTGTAGTCAGAGGAAGGAAAGTGGCTGGAAAATGTGACTGGAAGTGTGGGTGGAGAAGGCAGTAATTTCTCTTTGCTCTGCTGAGAGCTATCAGATAAGGTTCATCTCATCTTGCAGAACACTTGAGCTCCCGTGCTCAGGGCAGTTCTTGTTACAGGCACAGGCTGGTTAAGCAGCTTCCCAGGGAAGCAGGGTGAGTAGTCTGCTCTGCCTGTGCCTCAGGAGATGGGAATCAACTGATGCAACCTACCCAGCTTCCATTCTTCAGCCTGCAAACAAGAGGTTGGTCATTATGGGAACTTGCTGAATGGCTTCACCACCTCCAGTCTTGTTCCTGCCTCTTCTGTACCCACCTCCAGCTCCAGCTGAAAGGTTTTCTCCTAAAGAATTCCCATTTCAGCTCTGTCTTCTAAAGCGAATCATCTGTACTTTGAAGGCTTCCCCCAGCAGTGCATGCACTCAGAGAAACCACACCTGCCACTAAGTCTTCACAAAAATATGAGTGCAAGGCTCTAATTTTGCTCTGAGGCCTATTAGACTCAAATGCCACTACAGTTCTCCTGGTGTTCTCTAACAGCACCAGAATATAAGAATCAGAAGCACGTGTCTAGCACAGTACCCGTGTGGGTTTTGCTTCCCTTTCCCCAGGATCTGGCCCTGGTTATGGGGTGTTTGGTTTCATTTAATGAAACACAACCAAACTATACAACAACCAAAAGCTGCTCTCAGAGTCCTGCTAAAAATTCCACACACAGTTGCCTGGGATTTAAAACTCTGCACTATTCTTAGAAGTGTGTATCTGTAGCAGTTGGAAAAGGCTGGGTTGCAAGCAGTGCATTCCACAACATGCTTCAGGCTCTGGTCCTGAGGATTTCTCGACTCTTTGTAGTTTCATTATTTATGTTTCTATTTCTTTTAAAAACCCACGATCCCACCACTCATCTGTGCACCTGAGCACATGCTGCTAAGAATCTCACTTGTGATATCACCACAGTAACTACACCTAAACCATTCACTGAAGTATGATTTTTAAATGAGACAACACGTTGCTAAAGCTGCTACAAGAAGCCTCCCACGTGCAGAGCTTCATAAACATTTCCAGAACACGTAAGGCCAAGAGCTGACAAGTGTCTGGAAACATGAAAAAGGCTGAAAAAAAAACCTGCTTAACTGGTTAAAAAAAAAAACCAAAACAACTCAATAAACTTTTTAAAAGTTCACTATGTAATCTCGAAAATCAGAGCATGAGGATCCATATTTAGCACAACAGTGTTTACAGCTGGGCTCCACTGTGCATGGAACACACGCATCATGCCAGAGACTGCGGGGCCTCTGCTGCCTTCTGCAAGTCCTCTGCAATATTGGAAGTTCTCTGATAGGCAGATTCATTATAAAACCCTATTCAAATCATGTTTTTAAAAGAACTGAAGGCAGTGACCAACAGCTATTTCTTCAGTTTGGTTTTAAAAGCTTAATACATGCCAGGTTATGAATAGCAACAGGAAGGGAGTTGTACCAACAGAAACGTAATACTTCAAGGCTTTTCCTCCCAGAGATTCCGGGTGTGTGCCTACTCAAACAAGCAAAGAAAGTGGAATTGAGCTTCCTAAGACTGTATCAATCTGAGATACTTGAATCTTGTTTTGCTTCAGTGAGAGAAGAACCAGATCAAGGCAAAATTGTAACCCTTCCTGAGAGCTGGCAGAGCTTTTGTAGGGAAATGTCTCCACGATCCTAAAACCAAACACAATTTCTAATTTTGTGCAATTTGAGGGAGCCTTCCCCCATGAGCCTTCCCCTCCTCCCCCAATTTGTCACATATCTTAAAGTATACAGACTAATAAAATCCAAATGCTGACTACAGAACAAAAGAAAGCACCTTAAATTTGATTCTCCTGATAAGGATCAGACGGTGCCACGTGCTGAACAGGTCATTAGATTAAAGGTTTGTTGACCAACAGAAACTGAGAGCCTAGAAAGCTATAGATATACAAGCCCTAGAAGGAAAACAAGCAATGAGAAAGTCTGCCATAGACAGGCTACCCACAGGTCTGGTAGTTATTCACGCCCCTAGATGCACTATTGAGAGTATTATAACAGTACCCTTAAAGATATCAAATATCTTTACTAATAAATATTTGACACATAACCATCTACATTTGCATATATACACATACTCATGTAGGTAGAATTCTGTTCTGGGGATAGTTTTTTACTTCATCTCTCTAGGTTTGCCTCACTTTTAAGCATTTTTCCCCCATTATTAACACCCAGATTTTTCATGAAACACCTTTCAGTTTAGCTTGGAATTTATGACTTGATGGATGCATGAAAATATTTCTAGTACTAAAGAAATCAGGTTAAAGTAAAACAAATGTCATGCAATAGGTTCTATTTCTGTCTAGCATTCTTTCCCTAGACTTCAAACCTTTTATTTCCTGAGGGCTAAGTTTTCCATCACTGAGAAGGGTAACTGTCTTAAGCTTTTTAACCAAAAATAAAGGCACTGTGATGAACCCCAGAAGAGTTCTTTAGCTGGGTGTACCCTAGCCAAAAGCTGTTTGCTGCTTATTATGCCACGTTAGCACACTGACAGCTGAAACAGCTGGAAGTGCTTTGCAGACTAATGGTGGAGATGGCCTTCAAACCCAGACTTTGAGTGAGACAAACGATTCTCCTTACTTCTGGGAAATAACAAACAGCTGAAGAGAAAGTCTCTCTCTAGAAAACCATAAAAGTTTTGGGAGCAACTGCCCAAAGATTTCAGTTTTCTATTTGCATGCATTTCCCCTGGGATAAAGAAGAGGGTTTGGAGCTTCACATTTCTATTTCTTGTTGCCTTATTTTTCACCTTTAAAATTCACGTTCTAGCTAGAGAAGAAGCCATTTCTCACTCAGCTGAGGCATCCCAAACCCCAGACCTTTGAGTGACTTGACAGGACACGGCAGCAGATATATTCAATGAGAGACCCTCAATACCATCTCTCCATTCCTCTGCTGTAGGCTACATGCAGGCAGACACATGGTGGCAGTACATATGCTCATTGTACGAACATAGAATTCACTTTGATACCAAATCCAAAACGTCCACTTCCAGTTTAAACACAGCTACAGAAGGCAGTTCATCATGAAATTCAATAATCAGCCTTGTTCAGATGCACAAAATAGCCATTCATGAACTCAGTAACCTCTCTTTCCAGAAAGCATAGGCTGTGTTTTCAGCTGATAGCCATCTGATCAACTGCATTCACTTCAAACTCACTTTTTCAAAAGGTGAAAACTTCTTGCTCCTTTCCTTTAAGGAGATTTTTCTTCTTAGAAGAAATTTTTTGCTACTACAATAATCTATAACTCACTGAACATGCATTTTTTTGGGGCTAATGATTTGTTTCAAAAGCAATCCCATTGTGATAAGAGTAGAATTGAGGATGGTTTTTTTTGTAGAGTATGGTCATGGACAGCCAGAATTTGCTCCAGAAATGGACAACAGGACTTGCATTTCCAGCTCTGGAAGTGCTTCTGTGGTCTTACTTCTAAATTTTGGTTCATTACATTGCAGTCTTCAAATCCCTACCCATTTTTCTGTAAGTCTTCATAATGCAACTCTTTCACTCAGGGCTTTAGATTCTCATTATTGCTCCTACATTAGGTACCCACTGCAAAATGGAAATGAACAAAGGAAGAAGCAAAGCCAAAAAATACAACCTGTAAACAAAGGAAGAAGAGAAGCCAAAAAAATCCAACCCATTATGACCCATCAAATGACACAACCAACATTTTTTGGGTGACTCAAGGAATCTGTTCTACCAAAAGAAAAAATATAGATGCCATTTACAGAAACAAGGGCTAATACTTCACAAGCTGAAAATACAGCTGTTCAGATTCACTGATCTAACCTCTAACACCAGGGATACTCCCATCAGTGCAGCAGGCTTAAGGGGCAGACAAAATAACAGCTGGTCCATTTCTTGTCTTGCACATAAATCCCATTTAGATTAGGATTAAGATAACTGGAAAACAACCTATTAACTGAACAACAAATCCTACCTAGCAAGGGGATACATCTGATATAAACAATTTAAAATGTTTAAAGTGGGCTTTAAATAATGGTCACTTCAAAAAGGAAGCGATATTTTAGAAACCATCTTCAGGTTACTTCAAATTACTGGGGGTTTAGATTATGGAAAGACAGGTTCAATACTTGTCTGGTCTGTAAATATATAACATCCCAGGTAAGGCTTTTTAAACCATTTCAACAATCTTGGAGCATAAAATTAGAAAAATATCTTAGATCATCAAAGTTCCAAGCAATGCAACCCCATTGATTCTAATTGGAACTTGAAATACTGATCTCATTTTTCCACCCACTAGGAATGGAATTCCATTTATATCACAGTACAGATTCTGGCCCAAAACAGACTTCCTTATTTCTGATGTAATCATTTGCTTTACGTATTCCTAAACATTTTGAAGTCCACTTACACACTTAAATTTTAAGATGAATTTTGCAGAAGACAAAGATGAAATAATTCGGGTTTGGTTTTTTTTTTTCATTGTAAGGCAGCAAGCCATGGTGACTTCTGAAAGAGAAAACAGAAAGACAGAAAGACTGTCTGTCTCCTGGCTTCTGCACCAAGAGTTTCTGTAATTCAGGCGAGTGGCTGAAGTTATTCTCAAATCCATAAAGGGACCGCATTTGAACTCCCCTGTACTCTGTCTCTCGATATACCACACACCTGCCTTTCAACTCCACACTTACTTTTATGTGGTAATTTTGTTAGTTTTGGGTGCTGACCAAATGAGGCATATGGTAGTTTAAAAAAAACAAAACATCTTCACTGGCAAATAAAACATGGGGTCTCTGCAAGCTGGGACAAAACCTCAGGGTGGATCACAGTATAAACAAAACACAAATGCATCCTCAATCCCAGTGTGGAGAGGGATAGCCTGCTGGTGTCTATAGATGAGTGATGACAGGCTAGAGAGGTGGAAACTGAAATTAAATATTGATTTTTATTGAACTGTGAGGATGTGACTTCACCCTCAAGTGTTCAATTCTGGGGCATCTTACAATTTACTAGTAATCAGCCTGACTTGACACCAAGATTCAGGTCACTGTATTGACATGTAAAGCAAAACCCTCCACCAAATGCTGCTGAGTTTAGCCATCCCAATGAATTAGAAGGAAAAAAAAACCAAATCGTGCTGGCTGACTCTGCTGCTTGTGTCCTTACAAAGACTTGTGTTACATGGTACTGAGGGTAACAACGGGGTTCCAGACTCACGTTACATCTTTCTGCTCTTTCCAATTCAGCTTTCTCTTGCTTAGATTTTTTTTTCCACAACTCTATTTTATTACAGGCAGTTCCACGTGTTTTGCAAGTTTCCTAGATTGATTTTGGAAGGCTGACTCCCACTCATGTAGCTGGAAAGGTCAAAATGTGTGCCATCCCTTAAGGAGCACAATGCTGTTTTCAGCAGAAGTCCACAGCAAAGAAACCTCTTCAAGTCAGCTAAATGGAAATGCAGCATGAGAGCCACTGGCATTTTATACTCATCTTAGTAACACTGAAATGATGATCCTGAAATCCTTACTTAGATAAAGCTTCCCCTGAGTCTTGGATAGCTGACCAGTAATTGCACAGATTAACATTTGCACGCAATGACAGACCTCATTGCTTAAAGATGATTTTACTTTAGGTTAGCAGCTCTGAAACATTCTGCCAGCTACGAATACAGCTGCTCCCAACATTTCATCTGGGAAGCTAAGTTTAAAACTTCCACCCCAAAAGCCTCACGTCACCTGCAGTGCTAACACTGCAACAGGTTACACAGGTGAAATACATGTCATAAGAAACGGGAATACTTAATGAGTTTAAAATATCATTTTCTCACCAGCAGCATATGCAAAAGGAAGAAAGAGAAATGGGAACATCATAAAAATCTACTTCTGCCCTGGTCCTGGAAGATTTGGGTTCGGGCATTTAACAGTTAAATAAGCAATGGCATGCTCACCGAGCACATTAAAACAAAGAGTTGGCAGCTTCTGAAGGAAAAGGGCTTGTGCTCCACTGTTCCAACTTGTCAGTCAACTCATGCCAGCACTCTCCACGTCTGCCTCTTCTACACACCCTCATTACATGTGTCTGTCTGGACTGATCTGCTCATCTGTTCAGGGACTCTCCTGAGAAGTCAAAAAATCTGCCTTCTTTCTGCTCTGGAATTGGATCAGATCACCTCAGCATTTTTTGTAGCCCCATCAGGAGGCTTTTTGCTTATGGTCTCATTCTGTTTTCTTCACTACTTGTCTGTTTTTGATTTCTAGAATGGAGGAAGCCGAATTGCTGAAGGAAAGATTCCAGGCCATAACAGTAAGTGCTTATAACTCACTATTAACAAAAAAACAAAACAAAACAAAAGGCTTAGAAGTATTTTGTTAATGAGCTACTGAGTGTTTGCTGAAGGATTATTTATCCCAGGACAGAAAAAGAGAGAGACTCATAACTGCTTGGAACTGTTACTTTCTAATTCTGCCGTATAAGCTATTGCTTTAAGACAGCAAAGTAGCCTGTGCTGACTTTATTACGGGTTTTATTGCACTTTCAGATGAAATACAAAGCAGGGAAGGTATGTGTGCAAATCACTACTGGACAGGCTAAAATAAATGTTATGATCACCACAACTGAATGTTTGCCTGAAGGACAGCAGGTCAAAAGGCAGCTGGAGAATTCCAGAACAAATCCATTTTCCCATTTCACAACAAAAGTTAGAGATGAAAGATTCTGAGTTTTGCACTGTGGAATTCAACACAACTTCTGGATAATTGGGGATCTGTTGAAAACGTTGTGGTCTGAATAGTGAAAAAGGACAAGGTGGTATTAAGCAAATTCCTACCTGTCAGTTTTCAGAGGGGGGAAAAAAAAAACCCTCAGTGAAGTTTATGCTGAAGATGTTAGATAACATTTTCAGTTTCTCCTCTAAAGGGAAATCTGATTCAAAAGATTCATTGTGTTTTAAAGGAACCACTGAGCTATTTTTTGAAGCAATATAACCTGATGTAAGAAAAACGAATGAATCCAAATTCTCCTCTGATTTATCTCCACTGAAACCTATTCAGTCACCAAAAAAAAATTAAACTGGAAGAGAATTTGGCCCTTTGGGATAGAAGGAAAGCTGCAGAAGGATCACTCACTGTCACGGGCAATCTTTAAAAACTAATAATTGCAACAAAGGTATTTTTCACATTCTTAGCATGAGAGATTAGTTGTGAAATAAATACTCCTGCCTGAATAAATGGTGCTCAGGTAAATACCTTATTGGAACCAAAATAAACATAAGAAGCCGTAACTGGAATTCTGCAGGAGTTGCATAGGTTGGGTTTCAATTTGATTGGGTTTTAATTATGACAGTTGATAAAAGCCAACAGGCCCGTTTATCAGATTTACTTGAGACCCAACTCAAGCCCACAGTAAGGTAATTCAAAATGTTTCAGAGGGCTTAGAGTTTATTTGATTAACTGTAACAGTGTTTGAACCAGACTCATAACCTGGACTTTGTCTCTGCATGTGGACTCAAAAGGTGTTTTGGCACCCTGGGGAAGTTTTATACTTCCTGGTATCTGGCAGAGGAATGGGGCAGCACACTTGCCTGGTGAGGACTCCTGTGACTACTGGGGTTAGTGTCCTCTGTCTGTGTCTTTGCCTCCACACCAATACTGGAGAACCACTTTTTTAAGAAACTGTGACAGCTCCCAGTGTCCTGCATTACAGCAAACATGAAATCATATTAAGGGTTCTGGCCATGATTTCATTTATTATACTTGCTGTGTAAAAGAACTATCTGCTCCCTACTTTCATCAGTTGAAAGCATTTAATTGAAACATGTAGAAACGAAGGAGCCTAAATAAGGTAAAGTTATCATCAGGTTTAAGAATCTGCAGGAAGAGTTACCTAAGAAAACAACACATTACAATTACAATTGCAAGTTAGTAAGTGGCTCTAGAAAGGTTTGTCCCAAGCAACATACCTGAGAATTTCAAGTGCTACCTACAAGATGTATGTTGTAAAAGATCTAACAGAGGACAGCAAGGGGCACTCAGAGCAGGAAACTTCATTTGCACTTAAACCAGGTGGGTTTCTGTGTTAAGTGCCTGGCTCCTGTGCAGTGGCTCTCAAGGCCACTACGAGTTTTCCACTTCTATTAATCATTAATAATAATAATAGATAATCATTAATGACAAATACTAATAAATACTATTTTAATGCTCCTGTGGCTCTGAAAAAGAAACATTTTTTTTCTGTTGTGTAGCTTCAGCCTGCTGATGGTTTATATAGAATACTAGAAGTAAAAAAGCCATCAAATGCAGGTATTTTGTTAGAGAGACTGTTGCATCTTAAAATACAAAAGCTTAGGTGTTTGCAGTGGCAACAAAACAGTCAAGGAGACACCTTAGATGGCATCCTCTCTCATCAAATCATTCTACAGGAAATAAAAAATGATAGAAGATTTGAATTGTGATAAAAGGTTTTAATTATGACATTTCTGCAGGCTTACACTGTCAGACTAAATTGTCCCTGCCTCCAGATAAGACCCTTCAATAACCAAGCATTAACTCTGAGAAATGATATGAAAACAAAAATAAGTCAGCTAAAACATTAACTGCTCCATTGGCTTTGAGAGCACATGGCATCTGCCATGGGACCAAGCAGACCAACACTGGCACTGCTGGGGAATACTGACACAAACTGCTGGACTTGGCAAGCAGGACACCTAAGCGAGACACTGCTCCAGATGCATTTTTCTTCCTTTCTTACTGACCCAGTTTAGAATACACTTCTTTTCTATGCTCAAAAGTCAGCACAGATTCCTACACGTTCTGAGTAGGAATGAACATTAGGACCAAGGCTCAAGTCTCACCTTGCATTGATGCACAACAGAAAGGAAGAGATCAAAGTGCTCTTTCATAAAAACATTAACAAAAGCATGGTAAGAGAGGATTAGAGGACTTCTGCCAGCAACCTGAGTATCTACAGGTGCAGAGTACGAAGTCTAGAAGAAGCATGGATGCCTTCACTCTCTAGGAATAAACGTGTTCCATTAGCTGAACAGTCAAAGCTTTGTGCAGCAAGACATGATTTGCAGACACTGCAGAATACTCTGGAGAAAGTGTCCTAACAGGTTTTAAAAATTACTGTGGCAGCACGAGGATCAAAAAGGTTCCTCATACATCTTCCTTGAATTTAGCTTCTGGCATTAGACCTTCAGCTTTCTTTGACTAGATATATAAAAGACAATCTATTCCAATCTATTTACTCTCGATAATTGCATAATGGATGTTTATTACCCACCGGTGAAGTTAAAACATGATACAGCACCAAAGGGTCCAAGTGGAAATCTTTAAGAGAAAAAAATATCAGATGTAAAAGAGACACAGACCTCTAAAAAAGAAACAGGCAAGAGTTTCATTACCCAATAGGTTCCTTATTACACAGTTAATTTAAAATGCAGCTATTTGTGCCTTTACACTCTGATTTCTTTCCGCACAATATGTTATTGGACCACTTCTCATTTCAGACTTCCCAGAGCCTTAGTACACATCTCCCCTGGCATGAAAAGAACATTGAAATGGACTTGGTTTATACTATTACAAAAAATCTTGAGTAAAAGTTCATTTTTCTGCCTAAGAATCTTTTTCTAAACTTTAGTAAAGAGAAAAAGTGATTTCCTTAAGAATTGTAGCAATCTGTAAACACGAGCTCTTGTCACACTTCACTCATCCAAGGATGGGTCAGTTAAAAGCCATTTATAAAACGAGATCAGGAATATTTCCTAAAGGTGTGAAGGTCAAAGACCAGATGTTATGTGCCCAATATCAGGACTGTGTAAAATCCAGCATAGCAGCTCTTAGATAAAATGTTTAAAAGAAACACATTGCAGAAGAATTACATATTGTAGTGATCCTAAATCTTTATTAACTGTATTAAATGTCATTGGCAAAACTCAAGCCACTACAGAGATGGCAAGATCCCTGCCTGCTGTCTTCAATATATTAAACAGACAGAGTAACACCATAAAGGAAAAACTGTAAAGTGCAGGTAGAGTTTATAGATGGCTACAGCACGTTGCAGACTGCAAGAGGGAGATCACTGATCACTGGCACTCATTCACCTGCTAAACTCCAGCATACCCTAAGCTGTGCCTGGGCAGACTGTAGTCACGTCCTCCATCTCCACAAGTTTGGGTGGTTTCTTCCACTTCCTACCCTTTAATGAAGTGTCCTGTCCCCATAGCCTGTGGCCCCACTGCTCATTTCTAATTTCCAGTGACAGTGAAACTGATTCAGCCAAGCAGACTATGGCACTTCCCAGATCTTAGGGAAACAGTGGAGAACAACTCCTAGCCTTACACCTGGCCCTTCCTTACTGAGTTTCTACCGTCCCCACACACAGCTGGTTCCTCAGGTGCTCTGAAAGGGAAGATCTCTTCCTATTATCAGTAATCAGTTCTAATTGAAAGCAATGAAGGATTAGCCTCCAGTCAGCAAACACTTTTGCAGGGGTCAATAGATAATTTAATTTACTTCCCTAAAACATATCCAGAAACAAGTGTAAAAGTTACCATGCCCAGTAACAGGGTTTTATAGCATTAAGGCTGATCAAGAGAATGAGCTATTAACATAGCTTCTAAAAGTCAGGTTCCTTTGGCATGATTTCTTTCCCACTGGCTGCTGAGGACACAAAGTACTAAATCAGCATTTGGCCTCACACAGAGGAGCCACAAGGATACTCCATGTAGCAGCAGCTACCCAAAGACACAAGAGGCTCAAGTGCTGCCAGTGTTCAGCAGCCTGTCACCCCTTTCCTTTTTTCAATAATCTGCAGCCAAAAGGATGAAGGTGGTACTATGATAGAACAGTACTGCTCAAGCTTGTGCCTTCTAAGGTTCAGCAGCCATGAAAGTAGCTTTTGCACAGAGAATTTTTGTAATTGAGTTAAACCCAATATATATGGAATGTCCTGTATTTCCTTGTGATCAGCTTTACTGCTTTCCACTAATGAAAGAAATTTCTAAGTCTCTGTTTCTTCCTGTTGATTTCATTTATTCATTCACAAGATACATAAATTTAGTGCTGGATTACACCAACAGGCCATTTCACTGAGTGATGTATCACAGCTGCACACTGTAAACCATGCAGACTCTTTCCTCTCTTAAACCATGTGTGGGCAGCCTTAGGAATTTTGGTCAGGACCCGTTTCTAACCTCATTTTGCATGTACAATTGATCAAATGTTATTTCTCCCTGTTTTCTTCCCTTCTCCTTCTCAACAGTAAATTATTTTTAACCCAGATCATCTCTACTTTGTCATTAACATGTTTAAATGTACTTCAGAGAGTCATGGAAACCATACCTGCATAGGACACCTCAGCTGTTACTGTTGAGAATTCTGCAGTGCCTGAGCACAATATAAGCTTTAAAATAAGCATTTGCATGGATTGATTTCACCCTGCTGAACAGCACCATTTTTTTAGTGACAGTAATTTTTCTAAGCAAAGGCTTTCATTGTTCTCTTAAATCGTAGGACAAAAGAAAACTGCAAGAAGAAATTACACTGAAACGTCTAAAAGTGGAAGAGGAAAAAATGAAACACCAACATTTAAAGGTAAGTAAAGTGTCTGATTTATGTAACGAAAGACAGCCTCTAGTCATTCAGCATGAAGAAAGGTTTGGGATTTTGGAATGTGAATCCTCATGCATTTAAGTTGTGCTTTTACTGTCAAATTTCCACAGCTTTTTGGAGCCTTGCCAGGGCTCCATTTGACTTTAATAAGCAGGGCCCTTTGAAAAAAAAAAAAAAAACCCCTGCACTCAGGAGCTAATGTTATTTGATCACTTTCATGGCACAAAATGAGATCATAACCAGGAATAACTCACAGCTGAAAATTAAGCCTCACATTTCAGACTGGGTGTGTTCGCTCTTTAATTCCACTACAGCAACGTCACTCAGTACAAGGAACAGCATAATCGTGGGGTCTAATTGCACTGCTTTCCTGGGAAAAAAAAAAACAAACCACCAACCTGCTTTTATTTGGTTATATTTTGTCAGCTTGTTTAATGACTCTTTGGTAAAATAATGCTGTTTCTTTAGATATTAAAAACAAACAAAAACACCCACGTAAATGCTGCAGATTTTGTCCTGAAATTACAGGGTTCAGGATTGCAATGTGCAGATTACTAAGAAAAAGATCCACCTCTATAGACACTTGAAATTGCAGTGATCTCTGCCCAACACCACCATTCTTTAAATGCCTGTTACAATGTGATAGTACACGTCCTTTAGGAAGACGAGGCAAAAACCTATGCCAGACGTGGTGCTTTACATACCCTTTTCATTATGGGAGTGGATAAACAATTTCAAGAAAGATATGTTGAGTCCAGTACCAGGCGTGTGACATTTCTCCTTGAGCAAATGTGAGAGAAGCATATTTAAAAGTCCTCAAAATGGACACCTGATGGTGGGTTTCCACCACCATCTTCTTTTGTAGCAACCCAAAAAAAAGGTGAAATTATGCTAAGCGTAGTTCACTGGGCCAGGGCAAGCCAAAGCAAAAGTCCCCTGTGCTTAGGTTTTACTGGAAGGTAGTGACCATAAGGACAGGCGTAACCAATTCTGTAGTGCCCTGCCTAGGAGAGAGGGGAATGTATTTTCCAAGTCCTCTAACTCCTGAGCAGTGAACGTGTGACTGCCTTCCTCTGTCTTCAGACACAGTTACACAGAGTACTGCAATTCGTGTTTCAAGTTTCCACGCCTATAAATTCAGAATGACTCCTTTGCCCTTCTTTAAGAAGGATAAACTGATCTGTTCTAGACAACCAGCTAATCCTCACTACTGCTGCGTGCAGACAGAGTCCTGGGGCAGTTTCCTCACAGATTTAATGCATGCCTTCAGCTAACTTGAACAGGCACGATGGAGTTAAAGACTTAAGAAAACAAAAGCCCAGCTTGCAGTTATATTCTGAAGGTGACTCTCTTGGAAAAACACCACTGAAATGTTCTTCCTCTGGAAGAGCACAGAGGATGTGATTTGTTTGCCCGTTCCATGAAAAATGATACAGGAAAGTTTTACATTTACAGTCAATCATACTGCATAGGAGGTAAATCAAGGCTCCACAGAGGAAATGATTCACTTGCCAAAGAGGGATCATGCATACATATATATATATATATATGTGTGTGTGTGTGTGTACAGTGCACAAATACACACATAGCATCATTGTATACTATTTGGAGCACTGAAAATGGAGATGACTTTTTCTAACTGAGTACTAAGACAGACACCTAGCATCAGATGTGAAGTTTCTATATGAACATCCTCTGCTTGACACTCTAGATGCCTTGTGCTTTAACAAACATTTATGCTTCAGATTTCTTCAGGTACTTCAGTGGAGCCAAACAATACAAGACTATAGTGCAGAAATGGCTTTAAAACAGATTTAGAGTTCTCAAATGTTGAAACCTGTCAGTAAATTTTATGGAGCACTCATTTCCCGAGTGGGTCAGGTTGATTTCAGTCACTTATACTCCTACTAGTTGCTCATGGTGAAATCTAGAGCTCCATGACCTATTCTGAGCATAACTCACACCTGGCCCTTAGGAAGCTATTGCAGGTTGTCAAAACTGTCATATAGATGCTGCTGTTATCTGAGTATTGCTATCCTGTTCCTCATTTTGTCCTTTATTCCTGTTTATAACCCTTGGCAAGAGGTTTATTAAGAGGTTATTACTTTGGTTTGTGGGTTTTGGTTTTTTTTCCCCCGAAGTTTCTTTTTGTAAATAGGAATGTGTACTCCAGCTTCCCAGTAACAGTTTGCTATGTGTTACACAACTGAGCATCACGCAGCCACTCACTCGCCAGCACCTCCCCCAGCGGGATGGAGAATCAGTGAGAAAAAAATGTAAGCTTGGAGACTGAGAAAAGAACAGTTTAAGAATGAAAAGGGAATAAAATATAATAACAGCACTAATGTTATAATAATTGTATTGAAAAATAATATAAGAGAAAAAGAAAGAAAATCCAAGGGAAGACAAATAAAACCTAACCAAACCCAAGTGATAATTCATCTTTTCTGGAATCCTTTCACTGAGACAACAGAGTGCTTGGAAAACATGGCACTCATTTTTATGTGCTTTTCAAGAGTTTTTCTAGTTTAGCCTAAGGTTTTGGTTTCTGTCATGGCTGAACCCCAGTATTGCTGCCTTGTAGGTGCTGGTCACACACCTTCTCATCCCAGGGTTTGACAGTGTCGAATGACATCTGTGCAAACTGTAAAAGTGATGTATGCTTCCCTCACCATGCCATAAGGTGAACTGCCATACCACCGGGACAGCCAGAGCCACAAACCACAGACAGCTGTGCCTTTCCACAAAGAATGACTCCTTCGGTGGTAGTTCAGCCTTGTTAAGGATTTCAGTGCAGTTAGACCTTGAGCATGTGTTAAGACATTACTCACAGAACTTGCAGAATATTGTCATGGTACTCCCGGTGTGACCATGAGCTACAAAAGACAGGGATTGCTTTCCATCACTCTGGTCATTCCCAGGGTCTTATCACATGACAATGTATAAGTATTCCTTTCCCTTAACATTCCAATCTAATGCAAATGAAAATGCTTTACCATATGCACGTCTTCCTCCTGAGCCAGGGACCTTTTACTGAGGGAGGAAATGCAGACAGCAGAAAGAACTCAGCAGCCCCAGAGCAGCTGGCTCTTGCACTGGCTTGTGTCAAGGTCTCAGAGGAGCAGCCTTGAAACTGCCTGTTGTTCAAAGGCTGTCTCCAAACTACACAATGTTTTATTCTTTCAAAAGTGGCTAATAAAATTTAAGAGATTACATTTAGTCATGAGCAGCAGCAAGCTATTGTAGGAAAAGGCAAAAATAATGCTATTGTGTTATGCCTGTGTTTAGGGAGTTTGTTTTCTTGGGCCTAACCTTGTATGTACATGAGGCTTGAATCTATTTGAATGGCTGATATCAGTTTCTGAGATCTACATCCCTGTTGTAATTCTCTGTTGTCAGAGAATTGTTGTCAGACCTGTTGTAATTCTCACAAGGAATCAGAGATTTCTTCTAGAAGACAACAATGTTAGACTAATCCAGTTCCAGTCAGGATTCAAGTCTCCCATTTTAGAAGCCCTACTCATCATTAAAATCTAAACAGCTTGACTGAAAGGGAACTAACATGTTTGTTCCCTCCGACTTCATAAAACAGTATTTTGCGGTCGACAAGAGCCGTGCTGCCACCAGCCTACAGGCACCTGCCACAGCAAGGAAAACCATTCCATTAAAATCAGAATTTATTTCATTGGAGTCTAAGACACAAGTGCCAGGAAATGCCACCAAGTGACCCTACAGCCAGAGTCAAGGCTCGGGACATCAGTCTTGAACAGCCTTGTTTCCCACAGAAGCAAGGATCCAGCATGGAGAAAAACCCTGTCTCACGGGGCTAAGGGAGCTGTAAACATTGGAGATACGTCTGGAGGGGACCAAAACAAGCAAAAAAGAGTACTATGGAGAGCCACAGAATTCACAACAAGCCTGTTTTAGCCACAGTTTCTATCACATGTATGTCACCCATCAGGCAAGTTGGAAATTGCATTTAACTGTGATCAGGTCCCACACGCATCGTCCTCTAGCCGTTGGGCCTCAGTAATAACCTCATTTCAAGTATAAACAGAAACGTGGAGGAAGCAACAGTTTAAGTGACTCAACACACAGGATGCAGGTAGGGTTTCCAACAGCTGCTGCAAGCACCAGTGAGGTCAATGCAGCCTTCTCACCAGCACTGCACACAGCTCTGCCTCAAAGCAGGAGCAGTCAAAATGCAATTTAATCTTCATCCACACCCTACAATCCACAAAACTATATAGGAAAAAAAAAACCTAACAGACACAAAAAAAACTCCTAATGTGGCAATCAGACTGCTCAAGGAATCTCACAGTTTATTAAAACCCTTTCATGCTTGTGCTTTTTCCCTGTTGAATTTTCCCTAAGGAAGCCTGACTCCCACTTCTTCCCCAAGGCAGCAACTGGATTCATATTCCCAAATTAGACTGAAGGTAGTAAAAAGAGCACAAGAACCTTGGCATGGGTTACAAGCTCTAGCCTGCAAATATGACTTTATCTCCATGAATACGTATTTTTTTGCACCAGGAATACTTGAGAAGGCTCTGATGACTTTCAGGTGGCATCTTGCAGTGTAAAGCAGCTGTAGGAAGCAATCAGTGCACACAGTCACGTTTCTCAAAAGTGTGAAGACACAGCTGAGAGATGCACTCACCTATACACAGGCAGTCCACCCACTCATAAGCCACTGCTGTACAGGTCAGGACCAAGCATGGAAACCCCAGGGTACCCCTACAACTGCAACTCAATATATATAGCAGGTCTGCTGAAACATTAGCCAGATGGCAGCAACCTGTGCTCCACCTTTCCAGCCCCACTCTTACCCCACTCATCCTCACCAGATGAAATGCAAACTCACTACCATAATTACCCCAAGTTCCCTGCAAACCCCAGAGACAGCATTGCATCCCTAACTCCCCAGAAATCTCTTCCCACTGCAGAACCTTATCTACATAAACGTTTTACCTTTTCCACCCCATCTCAAAATTAAGCAATGCCGTGGTCCCAGAAATCAGGGCCCTTGAAAAAAAAAACATAGCATTTCTGCATGGAGCCTGTTGCACGAGGCTGCGTTATGTATGCTTTGATGCAACCGTTTTGCTTTACTGAACACAAACACACCACTGGACACACTCACACACTAAATATTAATCTGTTACAGGTAGCAACCAACATCATCTACGTGTGCGTTGGGGTGACTAATAAAATGACACATTTTCTTAAGAGTCTGGTTTTAAGCCAATATCAAAACACAAATGGCTTTTGGCATTTCTGTTTCAGTGAGGTTTCCTTACACTAGATAGAGCACAAGGATGTGGATCATGCCTATGGCATCAAGTCAAATACAGTAAATGACTGAAGAGCCCAGCATTTCAAGTACACTTCCTTGTCTGTATTTTTCCCCATCAGAAAAAGGCCATGAGAGAAAAATGGCTCCTGGACGGCCTCAGTTCTCTCACTCCAAAAGAGCAAGAAGAAATGCAAAAGCAGAATCGAGAGGACCAGCAACGGACTCATGAGCTGGAACAAGACATTTTCAGGTAGGGCAGTGCTCCTGTCTTTCTCTCTGGGTTCCTCCTGTCTTATTTTGTCAAATACTCAAATGTCATCAAAGCATAAACACACGCAATTCCATGCACAGAGTGAAACAAGCTTTGTTATATACTCCAGTCAGTTAGAATTAGAGAACACACAATGCAGACTTCCATACTGTGAACTTTATCAAACTGCACAACAAATATCTTGCATAAGACTTGTTGCTCGAGTTCCAGATATCTCTTTTGTGCTGTACTCAACAGATGGAAGCCACAGAATGTGGTTTTTGGACCGAGATAGCAATTGTTGAAGCAGAACTTCAAAATAACAGTAAATAGTTTTTAAAGTTCTTCAGTTCCACTAGGTCCTGCACAACCTTTAATGCCTGACTTCTCTCCCAAAACAGCACTTTAGAACAGTACAAGCTGCCTAGTCCCGTTAGTATCACTTGTCTTATTTTCGCTTCTCTTCCATGCTGGTTTGTGTGCAATCTGTTCCCAGAAGCCTGCTATAGCAAAGCATTTTTCCACCTTTTTTAGAGATGTTCCTACAAATCTCATTGCCTAGTGCCTCCTCACCACACAGGGCTAGCATCAAACTGCACAGATAGCCGCACTTACAACTCCTTTATTTACGATGGACATGATTCTAGAGGTTCTTATTATCTGCAGTCAGCCTTTCCCAAATACCACAGGGCTCTGGACACAATCAGTTCCTTTCCTGGGTCCAGGTATACTGACTGCTGCTACTCATCAGCACCCACAGAAAAGATGTTCCTGTTTTTTTTAGTTCCTGGAAAGTTTCATTATCCTTTTTTTGAGATTTCTTCTTCTATTCCAGTTCAATAGTATCTTCCTCCATATTCTTCTCTTCCTTCACTGTCCTCCTACACACTCTTTTGGCAAAGTTGTCACTGAGATTGCGTCCTCCAGTTCTTTCCCACTCCCTTCCCTCCTTATTCTGACACAAACGCTGATTCTCGTGGCTGACAGGCAGCAGCCTAGTGCTCCTTTGTCCTATAATTACGCTGACTTCTTGCTTGAAAGCGTTTTTCTCAACGAACAGCTTTTCATGCACCCCTAGAGAATTCTTTGTTGCAGTGGTAGGAGGCAGACAGTGTGCTCTAAAAATATCCCAGCAGGTTGTGGGGTCCCTACGACAGTATGATCATTAGGAAAGAGTTGTGCAGGGAAGGACTGGCTCAGGAGCATCAGGGAAGTTTCACTGCAGTAGCTCCCCACCACCCCCCTGGAAGTTCACTCCTTCTCCAAGCATGGGGAGGACAGACTAGACATTTTGAGTAAGAGCTGGAGGTTTAGCCAAAATGTCCTTTATGCCTTACAAAATTTGGCGATGAGAGATCTTTAAAGCTTCTTAAAAGAAAAATCTCAGAACCAAGTTCACAACTGGATTTGGTGTGTGGCTACCTCGGGGAAACAAGGCTTTTATTCACCTGACATAACCTACATCTACATGGTTGGCAATTCCCAAGTAAAGAACAAACAGTGCTACTGTAAGTGGATGTCTGTGCCACTAAAAAGGAATGCTACTGAACTCCTGCTGTAATCCTTGCCTTTCAAACAGTGAAACATTTTCTCTCTGCATTGTATCTCCATCATCTAAATCTAGTCAGTCACCTTGAAACAGACCATTAGGGTTCTCTGCCCCTGGGTGATTGTAATCGAGCTATCTCACAGCAATCCTGGCAGCAGGTCCCTCCTGTCCTACATCCCTGTGAAGACTTGGAATGCAGGATTAGGATCTAAAAACTTTCCTACAATTCTAGTTCAGAGATTGCAAATAGCCAGAGATGCAACTGAAGCTGCAGACTTGAAAATCTCCTTTAATTCATGTAGGTAAATTAGCATCACAAAGGAATATTTCCTCTGTTTTAATTCCAGATTGGATTCAAAAGTTGACAAAGAGTTATTAATTTTTAAAGGTCATCTGAATCAGGAGCTTCTAGGTCTTTTAGGCTTTTAAAGGAAGACATCCATATGCATTTATGCTTTAGGGAAGCAGAAAGTGCCAAACCCTCCATTTATCCCCAATTGCTTTCTTAAATCATATGAATCCTGGAGTAACATCCGAGCCCGTCTCTATTTTTTGACAATGACAAGGACTACACACAGGTACCCTGTGAATGGGAAGAGTGCACATTTAGTACTGCATCACCTGCCATTACACCAAACAAGGCAGAGCTTCCTCGTGCACTTGACACACGCCAGAGCCGTAACAGCGTAGCTACAGAAATGTGCCTGTTAGCTTCCCATGGGAATTGGGCTTCGTTAACATTCAGCATGTACAAAAAAACACCCACTTTAGAACTCCTTTCCCATGTAGGTGGGATGCAGAGAATGACAGGTTTCTTTTGTGTTGGTTTTGATTTGCCTTTTTGGGTTAATTTAGGGTGCTGGGGGTGGTATTTTGGGGTTTTTCTATGTTTCTATTTATATGCCGACATTTAGCAGAAATTAGCTCTGAATTCTTTCCCTATATAGTTCTACATTTAGTTCATTACAAGCACAAGTAATGCTGGTATATCTAGATGGCTGATATTCTGACCATAAACCAGCAATTAATTTTCTGATGAAAATTAGTAAGTCTCTTCACAACTGTAAGTGCTACAGGGGAAAAAGTGTTTGCTTGTACTTGCTGGCCTTTCTCTTGCTAAAAATGTGATTATTTTTCCAAGACTATAGGGCTATGTGTTTTACTACAGTTGCTTAACAAAACCCCTGAATGGTTCCTCTTATTTTCACACACACTTCTCTTTCACAACAATTGATTTTTTTCATGGCAAACCAAGTATTTTCGCAGCCACTTGTTGCTAATACAAGCGTTACCAAATAACTTTTCCTGCCTTCTGGGAAGCTCCACCAAACTGCTTCCTCCTTTAAATGATTCCTACTTCTTGACATACATCTGAAATAGTGCAGATTCATTTGTAGTGAAGTGAATCAAACAAATGCATCAGCATCAAACGAAGAGATTTAAGGCAAAGCAAGCATAACACAAAAAGACGTGCTGTCGCCACTCTTACAATGACAACATCACAGGTATAATGCATCCTAGAAATACAGGAGCACTCTTAATTACATTCCCAAGCCATCCTGAAGTCAGACGACTTAATTCATCATTGCTGCAGTTCTGAAGACAGTTTAGAGGTTAATAAGGCCTTGATATCAAAAGAAATATTTTAATTGCTGATATGCTTACTTACATAACCCAACAATCTACTTATATAACCAAACAACCTACACACCTTAGTGTCTTTGGCAGCTTTTATCCTTGACACACAGAAGAATTGGACAAGGACATTTAATTTTACAGATAGAGAATGGAGGCTGAAGAAAATACCTGGAGTTATGTGGGAACTTCCCTAAGAACCAGGAATGTAAGCAGGTTTATTCACATCGAGCATCTTTTCCAATAACTTGTACTTCCTACCACTCCCCAATAGCTGTCTGGCAAAGGCCTTTCAAAAGACACCCATGCTGCCTCCCAGATATTATACATTTTGTTTAGACATACCCAACCAGTTTCAAACCAGCCAGTAGCACACGGAAACCTAATAAAAGAGTTCAGTATAAACAAAGTCCACCACAAAGCACAAAATATGCACCATCCAATACTTGCACAGTGCTTCTGCTATGCCATAAATATCACCCAAGCCAGCAAAAGCTTGCTTGACTACGTATGTGAAGCCATACCTTCGGGCTGCCCTGTAAATCAAAGATTGCTAAATTGATCATGTAGATACATGTCGTGCAGTAGCAGTAAGATACATTACTGAGATGTTCTTTCTTCTGTGCATTTGATTATTAAGCGTCACTTGATTCACTTGTCTGTACATTCTGATGGTTATTCTCCATGGATTTTATCTTCAGTTTAAAAAAAATCTTAAATACTTTCTGAGTACCCCTAGAGCAGTCTGGTTTTTCCTGCTGAAAGGACAGCCACGATTGTAGGCAGATTGTTTACAGTGGTGGCATGGGCCTTTCCATCACCCTGCTACATGGGACCTCTGCTTTGAAGCATTCTAGTGTATGTCTGCCAATCAGTTCAGATTTGAGAAGTTTTTGATAAAAGGGAGAGTTCCACTCTTTGTTTCAGCAACAAAACAGTAAATAGTGAGTGACCTGAACCACCCTGCAGACAAATAGCTGAACCCTCTGGTTACAGACCAAAAACTGCATTTACATTATCTGTCCTATCCACTCTGCACAGAAGTTACTGTGAACTAGGGTACAAGCCAAATGAAGAATTAGGAGTCCCATTTTCTCATTTAATCTTCAGCTAATAGCACTCATTCTTGATGGAATTAGTTGCTAAACAGCATACTTAATGCACAAACAACATCATTAACTAAGGTCTATTCAAAGGTTTGTAATGTGATACATGAAGGCAGGCTAAGGCAGATGGACTCCAGTGCTGCTAAAACATTTGACTCACCTCAAAACGTGTGAGGACTTGCTAGACTGCCTTTTCCTCTCAGCCTGGTATTCCCCAGGGTGGTATCCTCCTAGCTGTTTTTCATTCTTAAGCCATTTATTTTTCCTTCTGGTGTGGCATTGGTGCCCTCCCCAGCAGATCAGCTGGTGGCCAGCAGCAGTCAGGTATATTCTGGAGAATTTCTTAATTCAGCTGCTAGTTTGGAAGAGAAACCTCTGATTTAGTATCTCAGATTCTAACGTTCATTCTTTCATCTCCTCATCTCCATACTACATATTCCTCCCCTCAAATGGACACTACTCAAAGAGAGGACAAATAGCCAAAGGATTGATTTAATACAGTAGCTACATCATAGTTCCATTTCTCTACTAAACACAGCAGCAGCATCGAAAGACAGTTTCTTGTAATTGCTAGTGTAGCTGCTAGATCCTTTCAAGCCAAATAAAAACTGTGATGTAATTTCATTAAGATGTCACTGATTTAGAAATTTCTGAGGATTTAAACACACCAGAAAGATCCCAGCCTGACTCTTAAACTGCACAAAATCAAAAGGACTTTGACTTCTTTGAACTACACAGATTGCGACTTTTAAAAGCTCCCTTTCAAGAAATTACAGTGTGCACTCACAACATCCTCTGAAAATGAACCACAAAATCTATGTCTGTATGTCAGTATGAGTGCAAAACGGATACTAAAGCCCTAGACCTAGTTCCCATTACATGGGCATGAGAATTTTTCCATAGCCCCACTAAGCACTGAATCAGTCCTCTTAATTCCCATAAGAAGTGGGTGTTGGTGTGGGTGTGAGAGTATATAGAAATTTAAATAATAATTCCCTTGATCTCTCAGATAACTCTATGGGTTTATCATCTTTGATTTATTTGGGGTTGTGTTTTCTTCTTTCTCTCTCCCCACATCCTTTTCCTTTTTTTTTTTTAAACAGCTTTCCAACATTTCTCCTCTTTTGCTTCCACTTGTGTGTCTGATTGTTTAGGTGCAGACTGAAATAAACCCATAGTAAAAGTTAATGACTCTTTAGTTTTTAATGCTTCTTGGAGCTTTTAATGATTTATTTTTGCATTATGATAAGACTGCAATCAAGTCTTATGTAAAAACACAGTTCAATACATCAAACAGATGCTGGCACACGATCATTGTATTACTTCCCTCTAGAGCCCTCTAAGAACATTCATTCCCCTCGTTATAAAAATCTTGAATTTCAGCACTATAATGTGTACCTTTGCACAGAGTCCTAAGGGCACCTTGCAGAGCTCAGGTCCAAAGGGTTATCTGCTTTTAAATATTTGGGTTTAGCTTTTACTTTCATCCTGAATGCATTTTTCTTCACATCTCAGTTTTGAGGTCTATGACACCTTTGTGCTTAAGAAAAAAAAAAGCAGATAATCTCACTAACAGATAAAAGGTCACACAGTATCCTATTCCTGTAGCTGCACAAATGTGAGTTTTAATAGGGCAAGAGCCACAGCATTAGCTCAGATTCCTCAAGCCGTCACATAGAAAGAGATAAATAATGCTTCTTTGCCAGCCTGCATTCAGCTTTTCTCGTCTGCCTACTTTAAAGGGATGGCAGGTTTCTATCATGAATGTTGACTTTGGTGTAATATTGTGGATCCCAGCACACAGTAAAGGATCTGTCAAAACATACAGTAATTTTCTTTCTATCAGGCCTATAGGCTCTGTTTACACCTTTGTCTCAGATCACAGAATGGTAGGGGTTGGAAGGGACCTCTAAAGACCATCTAGTCCAGCCCCTCTGTTAAAGCAGACCCATCTAGATCAGGACACAGATCATCTAGTACAGCTCTATTCTGACTGATCTCAGTGATTCCAGTTGCAGTTGCCTTCAGTCTACAGTCATCAGTCTCTGACAAGGTTCATATACAACAATAATCATAGAATCATAGAATGGTAGGGTTGGAAAGGACCTCCAGAGATCATCTAGTCCAACCCCTAAATGGGAAACATTTCACTGGAATATGAAAGGTTTTGAAAATTGCTTTTTGGTTTGTTTTTTTAAGTTAAAAAAAAAAAGTTCTTCCAAAAATGATCCCAAAGAGAAAAGGCAGATGAAGCAGGAGACTGAAACTACATGGCACTCACCTACAGAATGACAGAACCAGTTCAGAGTCAAATCTGGACTTGATTCTAGATCTTCATGGAAAAGTGACTTCCCAACTACTAGGCTAATAAGGCAAAAAAAAAGGTCTTCTACCTCAAACCCAACAAATGTCTGCTTATGCAAAAAGGAACAGTCTTGACTAGAAAGAAGGGGGTAGAGGGGGAAATCACTGCTTTAGTCACCACAGAACACAGAAAAGAATTTGACTGAGATACTTTACCTTAGAGGGGACTGTTAACTGGGTATATCTTTCTACCTCTCTTGTGTACATGGAGATTAGATATTTTATCCTGGACCTTTCTGTCTAGAAGTGTTTTGTCAGACATCTTGCTGTCAAGAAAATAAAAACTCTTATTAGGAAAAAGATGCCTTAAAAAATCTCACTCAATTCTAACGTGCAAAATCCAGAACACATAGATTTTATGTATAACAAAGGGGAGGGAAAGGGAGCTACAGACCTATAGCAGAAGTCAATAGACCAAAAGAAATTCTGAGCGCTGAGCTTCAATCTCTCTTTTATATGACAATAAAGGGTTTTTTAAGAAAATAGCCTATCAGCCCAGTTGTAACTGCCAAATCCCCAAATCCATATTCACACATGCAGAACCGTGAGGAACCGTCTTAGCATCTTGGAGCTGAACACACACACATACCCCTCTGAAAGGCCCTTCATCAGCCTGGGTGTTTGCACACTCTTCATTCTCAATCCCAGGCAAACCAGAAAACAATGAAGGTTCAGATTTCAGTCTCTCGAGCACCCTACTGCTATGCAGGTTGTACAGTTTTCAAAATCCACACAATTATGAAGTTATCACTTCATAAAAATAGCCTGCAAAGCACATCACTATGATGACTTCTACCTGTATTGATTTTCATATTAGAAAATTAGGTAAGAGCTCTTTTATCTACAAAAAGTACTTGCAGATGCCAGTATTATTTTCTCCAAAAAGCAATACCCGTTCTACACTTCAGAAACATGAATGCTATTTGATTTCCATTGCTAGAAATTGATCTTCTGGAACTGTAGCTTCTAGTTACAGATAGACTAGAACTTTCCTCCAAGAGGGATCCCTCCTAAATACCATTTGGCTACATATAACAACCTACACCCTATGAGGTGGTGTACTTCAGCCCTTTCAATACTACCAGGTACAATAGCATTCGTCTGACTTTCTCACAACTTGCTTCCTTTCATCACATGTACAAGTACACACGCAAATGAAGAGACAAAGTCATAACCCTGGTGTCTGTATACTAGATTATTACATCTTAACTACAACAGAGTAATCACACTTTGCTTAGGGATGAGGAAATGCTGTGGGGGCCTATGTTCTTTCTGTAGTCCCTACTGAAAACAATAAGTGAATTTCAGTCACTGTCTTCTAAGTAGTCTCAGAAGAAATCTATGGCAGGCACATTTTTTTTTTAAATGAGAATACTATTTCCCAGTGTTTCCTGGTGCATGCAAAATAACAAGCTGGTCTCAGAGCAAAATAGGTCAGGGTGGGTTGAACCAGCCCCCCTGATGTCCATTGTGATCACACATTGACTCTGCATTGTTGATCTCTGCTTGGTATTAAATCAAAGGAAATTGTGATTGCAGGCTGGAGAAGGAAATTGAAGCTCTGGAAAGGGAGGAAATGGAAGTCTCAGCTAAGGAAGAAGCAATTTTAAAGAAACTTAAATCTGTTGAGAAAACAACCGAAGACATAATAAAGGTTAGTGCCAAATTACTGCAGAAGCACAATTCATTACACATTCATCATCATAACCAGGGAAAGCGGAACTATCTGCATCTTGTGAGTGGTCAAGAGCTTAAGTATCTGCAGTTCAAATACAAGAGGGGTCAAGATGTTATACTTGTACACAAATGTCTCCCACTTGCTTGTTTACGGGGGTGGTGGGAGCAATTCCTGTCGTTGCTCATCTATAGCGCATCTCAGTGAACTAGCACTGCCACTGACACCACCTATCAACCCAGCACCTCAGCCAGAGACGGATGTAACAGGTACAGAGAGGGTACAGAGCATGACATGTGTCCTCTTTCAGGTGACGTGCCCAGCTAAACAGCATCATGCTTTCACCCAAGTCCCTGGGAGAGGTTATAGTGAAACATGACTTAATATTATTAGTCTTTGTCAAAAGGTCATTTTAATATTTGAAAATGATCTTAAACTGTCTCAGAAAGCACAGTCATGGAACTAAACTTCAGTTCTCTAGTTGCTCCTCCACACACTTGCACTGCCTAAAGAGATGCAGGGAGAGAAGCACAATTGGAGAGCCAAAGTAGTAAAAAAAAATGCTGAAAAAAATTATTAGAAGTCACCCAGTTCAGGACACCGTGTGAAGCTGTGTCACTGATTAACTTTGTGACGTCACGCCCTTCCCTGCATAACCTGGACCCATACTGGAAAAAAACAGCAGAACAATTTCTCATGCTTCCTTGCCATGCATCAACTGAGCAGGTTTTCACTTTCAGCCCCTTTTCAGTAGGAAGCTGTGCACACAAAACATTAAAACTACCATTTAGTTAACATCTTAAAACTGCCTCCTAACGCTGTCGATGGTTCTGTTTCCTAGTCTGTGAAGACTGAAAAAGCTGGAGTTGAAAAAGGTACGTTTAGCCTAAAAAAAATTGGTTTTATGAAAAAGTTCTTGTGGAGATCAATGAAAACATGCTAAATGCTTTGTGGATCTGCTTTACCCAGAGGCAGCAGACTACATATACGCCAGCATACCCGACCTTCCCAAGTCCTTCAGGCCTTCTGCACTGAGAAGTACAGCTCACGCTGCCACCGATGAGGAAGAAAAGAGAAAAGGTAGTGCTTACCCTACAGGGTGTTACCACGTGCAAAAACTTCCTACAGACCGAATCTAACACACAATAGGATAAACATTACAGATGTGAGACAATGTTGTTTCAATTTAAGCTGCGTTATCAGTAAGGTCAAAGCTCAGAGATGGGACACTGGTGTAAGGTATGTGCAATCGAGAATAAAGATGGAGTGTTTGCAACATCGACATTTCTTCCCAGCACTTGGCTCCTCTACCTGGCATAACTTTAAGTAGTTTCTCCCACCACGTCATACATTTCACATCTTCTGTCTGTACTTACTGACAACCCAGCAGAAGTCTGGTTATTTCACAGCTACTACAAAGCCTCCCAACCCTTCTGAGTGCCGAAGGCTCTGAAGCCCTGTAGCACACTGAGCTCTTAAAACTGCTGTTGCCCAGCACAACACCAGGGGCCAATGTTAAATCTGACTTTCTTAGTCAATCACATAATGGAAACTGGTTCAAGAGTTTACTTTTCCTCTCAGAATCAGATCCAAATTAAAACGGGTTTTTTTCCACTTCAAGTTTTGACAGGATGGAAAGGGGCATTCAAAATGAGAACCCAATATATTGGTTACATATGTGACTGTCATGCATTTGGCAATTCATTCTGACAGTCATTTTCTATCACTGTCAGAACTCTTCTATTGTACTTCTTGCAGCTGCTGCATTATCAGTTTAAGCTCTTGTTTCTTTCAACAGCATTGTTTGCCATGGAAATTAAAGTCGAAAAAGACATGAAGACAGGAGAAAACACAGTGTTATCAACAATACCTCTTCCCTCAAAGGAGTTTAAAGAGACGGGAATTAAAGTCTATGACGATGGCAGGAAGTCAGTCTATGCAGTGTCCTCAAATGGCAGCACAACACAAAATGGGATGGATGAACTGGCCCCTGTAGAGGTGGAGGACCTGCTGCGGCAGGCAACTGAAAAAAATTCCCAGTCTCCCACAGAGTATCATGAGCCTGTGTTTGCAAACAAATTTTGCAGGCCAGCTACTCCTCAGAAAGACAAATTAGTCTCTGGACCAAAACTAGAAGACACACAGAGAAAAGAGATGAATGGATTTAGCAACCATCAGACAGAATTCTCCTTCAAAACAGAACCCTCTATGCTGCAACATAAAGAGAATGGGCTTGATCTTCCCAAGATAAGACAGCCAAAGTCTCCTTCTCCAGTGCTCTCCCATGCAGAGAAGAAAATGCACACTAATCCTGAGAATCTGATGCTACATAACGAAGAAAGAAAAGCTGTACATGAAGAACTAAACCCTTACCAGAACAAAAGCCATAATCACACGAGTTTAAGTCCTCGCCATCTTAATGAAACATCCCCTGCACCTCAGGACGAGGAAGATGTTCAATACAACGTTGTCCAAGCTGTACCATGTTATGTGGATGATTCTGAACCGGTAACGATGATTTTCATGGGCTACCAGCGCGTTGATGACGATGATCCAGAAGCAGACCAAAAGCTGTCACGATACGATGGGGTTATCCGCGCAGAACTAGTTATCATCGACGACGATGATGAAGATGACAGCAAGTCTGAGAAGCCAGCATATCATCCCATAGGCCACTACAGCCAGGTTTATCAGCCACCAAGCAGGAAAATGCCAGAAGTCTCACAGCCGAGCCCTGTGAGCAGCGTGGGCACGGGGCTGAACAAGGTACCCCACAAGAACTCCATCTCCCTGCGGGAACAAGAGGAATGCCTGAACTCCCCCACAGCCCGCGCTGACCTGCCCAGCCAGGCACCCGGAGACGGCACCGAAGATCCCTCACTAACAGGTAACAGGAAAGGGAAGTCATGTCACTGCTGTTCACTCATGTAGCAAACTGATCCTACTCTTATCTGCTAGCAACCGGCTCACTTTACCGTTTGGATGATACAACGGACTAACATGCAATTACTAATCGTTTCTTTGCTCTCGTTTGTTAACAAATGCCGAGCTGCATTTCGGTACTGTTGAATGTAGCAATGCACTAGTTACCATCTCAAAATCTGGGAAATAAACCATCTCAGTAAAGCCATTTCTGTAACCTTCAGACATTGGAAGTGGTTCTCTTTCAAGTGATAATTAAAAGTTCCATTAATGCCACCTCAATTAGCAGACTTAGGTTTCATTTCTACCAGGTAACTAACAGCATTGCTTCACAACACTGTCTCCTTGCTGGAATGTTTTGTGCCTATCTGCATTCTAACCACTGCCTAGATAATCCAAATTGTTCCCTAAATCAGAAACGTTGTTTAAGAGCCACCTTTACTTTGCATTTTCTGGACTGAGCATTGCCAACTTTGCCTTGACAAGGGTTATGCAAGTTTTAAGATTTTTGTTGTTACTCAAGTTGATTATTTTTCTAGCCTCTGAAAGACAAAGTTGTCAGCACTATGTGTGGTTAATCCATAGAACCTACAGTGTTCTTTTTTAATACTTTTTATATTCTATTAGTACTCAAGGTGCCTATTTCTTACTACAAAGTTTTACAATAAAAGGTTGAAAGAATAATAGCAAGATCTTCCAGAAACACAGAAAAACTCTTCTTTATGATTATGTTGCACTTTAAAGCATACAATTAAATTGCATCTGAGTATATTTGCAGAATAGCAGATTTCACACAGCAGTCACATTTCACTTCAAGGAAAGAATACTGTGCTTGGACTACAGGAAAACCAGGGGTCCTGATCCCATATTCTCTCCTCGCTCCTCTTCCACACTATATTCTGAATAATTTTGCAATCTGTCAGCAAAAGTCTAAGTCTGGGCCCTGCCTGAAGTTGCATTGGCAGCCCAACTTTTCTTTGCAATACAGGTAAAGCCTGGAGAGAGGGTGGTCATTGAATCACAGAGGAGTTTAAAGTATTTTTACGTCAGTATGCACCAACTGCCATGTTCAGCAAGTAATCCTCTCAGTTTAGGAGTATCAACCTCATACAGCCATGCACACAACAGCCCGAAATGTTGCAGCAGTGCCACCCAGCCTTTCTGATCAAAGAGGTCACTGTGCTTATCACATAGAAGCACACCAATCCTGCCATCTGGGCACTTCCCTCTGTCCTCCAGGACCAAAGGCAGCAACTGAAAGCAGAAGTAGCTGGTACAAGGCATGATAAATCACTTCAGCAACTGTTCTGGCCCATTATATTTGTGGGATAGTCCTTTAACTCCCCCATTACACACACAGAGTAATATAACAGAGAAGTGAGCCTTGCATACACACCCGTGAAACAAATCATTCACCCTACAGCCCACTGCATGGGTGTTCCTGGACAGATCCTGAGAAGGAGGTTTCCAAGAACCATTCTGGTGGGCCATGGACAGCCACGTTAGCTGAGCACCTCTATCTATCTTTGTTTATTTTTGCCTCCTGAAAGAAGCTCTGAGACTCTTCTCATTTTTCCCTGGCACTCATAGACACTCTTCGAACAATCCGGGTTCTCGCTCTCTTCTGAGGTTAGTGGAAAACAAACACTGGGAAGGGGATAAAGGGGAGCTAAGTCTCCATTCAAATCTAGTAAAGGTATTTGAGGATCTTTAATCTCTCTTTGGTCTTACCCCTTTACTTGCAAGTATTCTACCAAGGAGAAAAAAAGTCAATTCGGAAAACACCCAAATTGGCCCAATGACATTAAAAGCAGTTTGTTTCAGAAATACACACTCCAAGTGAGTGTCTTAAGTGCCCAAGAGACTTTGAAACTAAGCCACATGCCTCTTTACCCCTACACCTATTTATTGCCACTCCCTGGGACATTTTGCATTTTGATCGGTGGAAAAAGCCAGGAAGTGACTCAGTTTTTCCCAAGCAGGTCTGTAATCCTACTGTGATTTCTAAAAGGGAAACAAAACCAGGAAAGTCTCTTAAAACTAGAACAATGTATGACAATGTAAGTGGTGTCTTAGGGAAATAAATTGTTTTGAAAGCAGCCATTGATGCCCAGCCTAACAGGTTCACCCTAAACACCACAAGTGAAAAGAGAAGAGATAAAATTATGGGTGGTACCTTCTCATTCATTACTAAAACAACAAACCATTCAACAGAAAAAAAAAATAATCCTCTTAACAAATAAATCTTTGGGAGGAAATTGCATCATTTGAACATTAAACAGGCACTGAAGCTTCTCTGCAAGAGAATGGAAAGCTAGGAAGCACAGGACAGACCAGGGAGATGGTCAATGTAACCATCTGGCTTTGGGAAAGAAATTAACTTTCAGGGCAAGATATTGAAAAGGTTAGCAGTGACCAAGGACAACTAGGAGGCAGAGGCATTGTTCCATGTGCACATCTATATAGAGAAATAGTAGATTAAAATAGGAGGGGTTTTTTCCCTCCTTACCACTGGAAGATGTAAAACCACAATGGAGACTGAGCTCCACTTGCACTGAAGAAAGTAACACACAAAGAAACTTTTGAATAGAGAAAGAGTCATGCATACCATCTGTTTCTGTAACTCAGAGCAAGGCAAAAAGAATGGGCTTTCGGCTCTAAGTGAAGCACCAGACTGGTTGTTCTCTCAAACTACAACCAGGACTTGAACCCTTCAGAATGCCTTCATCTGCAAACAGTACACAAGGTCTTTGTGAGAGCGAAGCTTAACACCGGTGGCCCCGTGATATAAAGTTACACTCAGATGCTTCTATGATTTGCAACAACTTCAGCATTCAAAACATAACTCGAGCTGGACATTTGCTGACATGCATTAATCAAGTAAACAGCTGCTTTGACCCCTGTGTCTCTCTGTGAGACATATGCAGGATGAAAGAACGAGACATGCTATTTTGGGTGACTCTTCAAACTAACAGGCCAGAGGGCTAGAGATTATTCCCCCTGCCTTCTCAGATCAACTACGTGGCGGGGGAGGCTCTTACATATCAAACAGCATTATATTGCTGTTCTAAAAATAACCTTAACATTTAATCATCTGCCCTGCACTGTGGCTTTCAAACTAACTCCCATTACACCCTGTTACAGACAATAGCCATGCCGATGTTTGGACAGATCCTAAGGTAGCAGGAATATGACTAACTCCACTCTGACTCACTGCACCACGAAAACAGCAGCATTTTATAACAACATCAACACAAAAGAAAAGGGCTTCCAAACAGCTACAGCTCCCACTGAGGAGTTTAGTTTAACCAAAGAGTTTGTTTAATTATTCACGCATCCTTTGATTCTGTCAGCATCTAGTCAAGGACAATACCATCTGTCTGCAACACTTTACTGAAGGTAACAGGAACTAAACGGTTACGAAAGAGCTGTGCTAATTTGCAAAGAGTGATAATGGAGTCATTTCTTAATGTACTTGCTTTATTGCAAAATCACCCCAACTAATGCCTTCTACTGATTTCTCTCTGTAACACCAAAACAATTGCTTATGCTGCTGGACTAACCGCTGGAGGTACGTGTATTCTTCTTTCGTTCTAAACCAGGAGATTAAGCATCAGAAACAGAAAGTTAGTCTTAAATTGCAATGGCTTTCTTTGTTTTCTTTTTTCAGCTCTGAGGATGAGAATGGCAAAGCTGGGGAAAAAGGTGATTTAACAGCTCTAATGACATGCCAAGTAAAATTCACTACTCAAAGCAGAATAAAGCTAAGAAGAGTTTCTTCAGCACACCTTGTTTGGATCATAATGCTTGTTTTGCTCCTCTGTTTTATGCATCCGGGTTATTTTGACCTTTGCATAATCCAATGGACTTTAACAGACTTTTAGACTTGACCAACTGCCACATACATACAAATCACATCCTGGCTTTTGTTTAATGCAGTGGAAGGTTACCTAAGACCATAAATGCAGTGTATAGCCAAGTTATGAAGACATGTGCACACCTGCTCCCACAATCAGGAATATCCTGTTGCTACATACACAGAGCAGATAAACACCCATCTACATGGAACTTCACAGGACACTGTTCCACTTCAAAGTGTGCCAAACTACTCGATTTTGATTAAAAATGCCATTCCCAGCATTTTTCTGGTAAAAGCATTGGTTAATAAAAAACTAAGCAAGAGAGATGGGAGCAGGAAGAAATGTAAATAGAAGAGCTGGTTTCTCACACTACCACCTTGGCCAAATTTTAAAGCATTCCTTTTTAAGTGACAGCAAAACCAACCCAAATAGTAGAGTCAGCATTTAAATATTTAGCCATCTTCCACAGCCATCCTACAGCCTGCTCCCTTCTCCATGCCACATACATGCTGTCCACCCACAACCTGACAGACCAGCCCTGTGCATAACACTATGAACAGCCTGAACCCCAAGCATGGTTTCACCTCCCAGCTTGCTCAGAACCCCCTGCTTTTCCAATGAACTGTTGCCAGACAAGCAGTGCCTGTCCATCAAAGAAAGAAAGGGGGGAAAAAAGGCTTAGTATACAGGTTTCAGCTGGCTATAGAGCTAAAATTAGTGCAGACCTCCCATCAGAAACACTGAGTTGCCAATGGCTTGTCCTGCAGCTGCAACAAAAGTTCTGCTGTGGGTGCAGCCACTGCTGGGCACAGCTCTCCAGCAAGGCTCAAGAACAGCTTAATTTCCATGTGAGGAAGAAGCTAAGAGCCCTTAAAGCAGCCATAAGGTGCAATAACACCTAGAGAAATCACATACAAGTCACATTTTTCCAATATGCAGTTCTTGTGGAGGGGAAAGTGCCTCACAGCTCTACACCCTTACATTAAAATCAGTATGATAGCTCTGTTTTGCTAGCTCTTAGTCTGGTTTGAATCACTAAGCAGCTGAGCTTGTGTTGTTCCAGTATAGCTGACTCAAATCATGCATCAGCAAAAAAAAAAAAAAAACACCATAATTTTTGGCTGGTCTTCCTTGTTTCAAAGCAGGAAACTGAAGCTACTATCTCATAGTGAGGCCCAATGGTAGTAATCAGCTGACTTGTAGCCTCTAAACACCCAGTGGTTCCCAGTATGAAGTGGGTAATAAATCTCAAATTGTAGGACTTGTCAGAGATGGTTACTCAGGGAGTGAAGCAGCAGATAAGAACAAATAAATGGAACTCTATTATACCTCTCTCTGTCCTGGGATTTTTTGGGTTTGTGGGGATTTCTTGGCTGGGTTTGGTTTGGGTTTTTCACATGGTTCTTTTTCCACCTGTTTCTTCAGTTATTTGTTGGTTCTGAGAGCAGAGGGAGTTACTCCCAGCTTTTCTTTTTTTGTTTTTAACATCTTCTCAAAAGGTTCTTAACATGAGAAACCAAGGAGTGAGGAAGTAGGAAAGCAATATGACCTAGTCACAAGCAGTTTATGTAACAGTGGTAGATTACTATAAACACTCATCTCTTGCCTTCCCTAGTAACTTGTGCTATTAACTTTAGATGTTCTGGAAAATGGGAGAAAAAAAATTGCAGCTGCTGACAGAATATTCTTCAAAGCACTTTAAAAGAAAGGAGACTCATGCACGAGCTAAAACAGGTGGTACCAAGTGTGTTCTGAAGCACCTGTCCTGTGCCAATTCTGCTGTGCCTTTCTCTCAGGTAAGGGAACGCAACAGTTCCCTCTCTCACTTCACACGGAGCTGGTATCAGATTGATGCAAGCAAGAAAATTGCTCACAATTACTGTCTGATCATCCCTGTTAACCATCTTTCTATTCCTTTGGAGTCTTTCTTTCTTCAGCCTGTACCAAAGGTCTAAAATCACCCAGATACTAACTTCTGCATTCATTGAAATGCAGAAGACGGGAGCTTTTCCTTAATGATTGCCATTCATCTTCAGGTGTTTGGGAAGAGATGTACCTACGTACAAGAGGGTTTACACACACGACAAAAGAAAGCAAGCCATAAGTGTTCAAACAAAAGCTTAAGCAGAGATATCAAGCAAACACCCTTCTCATAACGGCTGCCAGTATGAGCCAACTGGAATTTAAAGACTGAGTTTTTTTAATAAAGCTGGAGAATTTTTTCTGCTTAGTCCACCACGGAAAGCTTCCCGGTTCAGACGTGCTCTGCATGTCTCAGCCCCTCACTGACAGGTTTAAAGCAAACAAAAGAAACACGCAGTTATTTGGACAAGAGCGCCGCGTAGTGTTACAGACCGTGATGGCGAGCAAAACGCAGGCACTCTCCCCCTAACCCTGCCCAACCCGGGTGAAGGAAGAACACAGGGAGAGAGAGCTCATGTTCAGTGCAACAATGCCCATCTTGTGATTTTTGACAGAGAACAGTGCAGCATTCAGTGTAAAGAGGACAAACAATACACATCTTGCCTTAGTTCACGTCAGCTAGCAAAAACATTCAAGTGAAGCAGCAGTGAATTCCATTGCATTTGAGCTATTTGCATCACTGTCATCTAAAAGCCATGCAAGAACAAGAGCACACGACCAGTATTTGGAGGTTGCACCTAACAACTCAACCGAAAAACTTGCAAGACCGATCATAAGTTTCTACTCGACTGGGAGTGTTTGTCTGCCAAAAAGAACCCAAAACGAAACGTGTCTGTGGTGTTTTGCCATCACAATCTGAGAGTAAGAGAGAACACTGAAACCTTCTCAATCTCTAATTGCAAAGAAGTTTTCTTGACTTCAGTGGGAATCCTTTCTGAAGCAAAGCAGTGGGAATTTCCTACACAATATCTTATCATTCAAGGAAAAAAACAAACAAACAAGTCACACCCACACAGCAGCCACCAGCATCTCTGGAACCCAACTGCCTGTCACCTGTTGTCCTCCTGATACCAAGCACTTCCACAGACTTCTTCCTTTTTTTGCCAAAGGCGTATACCAGAAATGTCAGAAGTCATCAGAATACTGTGACACATTGCTGCCCCTTACTAGTCACACAGGCAAAGGGCAGGACAGGCAGCGTGCACAGACGTTACACAAGATTAACAAGTCTTTCCAACAAGTTACAGTACTGCACACAAGGCCTCACATAAGAAGCTTCAGAGTATTGCTTGCACTGGAAAGGAACAAGTTATCCAGAGCAACTGGCCAAACTTTAAAGCTCCGTCAGATGGGGAACAAGGCATTTTTGTCTTCTTGAGAAAAACAAACTCTGCATTATAGAGTGAAGCTATTGTAACATTCAACTTCAACAAGAGTTTCTCCGTGTTGCATTTAGAAAGCTTTAATTTACAAAACAACATCTACAAAGCAAAGAGAGAATCCATTTTTGCTGCTAGGCAAGACTATTATTTTCTAGTTTCCACTTGATGTTTTTTCACCACACTAAAAGGGTCAAAACCCCCTTTTATTAAGATATTTACATTCATGTTTTTAAAATCAGCACACAGTACAGCTCTTGTATTACAGAACAAATCTGGCATTGTCTTTCATCTAAAAAGCCATCAACTGTGCCCAGGTTGAGAGGTTTTCTTCTATAAACCCATGGTATAAGGAGTCCCCCAAAACTTTAGCACCAGATAGGCCTGTGATTCTCAGGCTGCTCAGATAAGAGTTGTCTAAAATAAACACAAACCCACCAAATTAGCCATGTCCTTCTTGCCTTTCAGCTGGGTTTTGCCATTTTTCTTCACAGTCTCCTTTTCTCAATCTGCACGTCATTTTTCCACGTTCCAGGAGGAAGGGGGACAATTCAACCTACACTCACAGTCTGCTGCTGACAAACTGATTAAACCCAGCTCTATAAATGCCCTCATAGCTAGACCACTTACTGGAGTAACCAAAAAGATCACTGACTATAAACACAAACTTAGAGCTTTCCGAGTAAGACTCCTCTGTGCAATAGGCTGCATTGTGGATTTGGAGAGATGAAGAGACTGAAACAGGCAGCATTAGGAAGCTGAGAGAACCACTAACTGACCCACATGTACGAGAGTTTTAGAACTGGCTGTCAGGCAGTAGAGAGATGTTGCTGTAACAGTCTAAACCAAACCAGGCCTCACTGTTCACTATTCTATCCAATACTCCAACACCTATATTCCCAGCTAGCTTAGTAGCCCTAGGCTAAAGATATATTTTTGAAGCATTACATATAAAAAATCTTTACTTTCCAGTATCAAAAATGAAGACGGATGGAAGCACACTGTTAGAGCTGCAAAAGAAGAACACAAAGTACCGTACTGCATGGCATATTGAGGGTTTGTTTCTGAGATGCCATTTCAAGAGTGTTGTTCCATACTTAAGGAAACTGTGAAGCAAAAGAGTTTTAACAACTCTGTTTCAGATATTTAGATACATATTTTGTTGGCTAAAAAAAAAATGCCCCCTCACATTCTTATAGTTTTAGCCTCCTAGATGTGCCAGCTCAAATGACTCTGGCTTGCCATCAACAGAAGTCGCCTTTCCTGAAGTCAAACCAAATTCCTAATCTACATTTCACTCAATAGTGCAAACACAACATTCCTGAACTAATATTTTCACTTCCATTTAAGCATCAAGAGGCATAATTCCATCCTGTTCACACAGAAAAGTAATCCAGAAGCCACAAGCAAAGACAGACATCAAAACACAGAAATCCATCCACACAGGTTCTTCCCGTTTGAGTTTTGGATGAGAACAAGAGGCTTTAATGCACTTGCGTTGTAAACATGTTTTCTCTTTATGATTTAGAAGCACTGACAGCAGTGGGGCAGAACAGTGCTGTGGGTGAGGCAAGGGGTGGTTTTACTGCACTCACGTGCTTGTGGAAGTGTACTGCTCTTGGAGCAGAGAGAATGTTTTTTTGCATGTAACTGCAAAGTCAGACAACAGCCTTCAGCTCGTGAACCACTCAGCATTTGTGAGTTTTATCACTATGTTTCTTGTCATTTGTTTTCTGAACACACAACTCTGTCATGAGCAGGAAGCTGTCACATCACATTGTTTTGGAACACAGTTAAGTGAGCAGATATAACAGATTCCAGATCAATCTTTCCAGCTCTCCCAATAATTTTCACCAAAAGTTTAGGGAGCTATCAAAAGGGCATTTTCAGCACATCTTCTCAATCTTCTTAAACTATAAGCTTCAAACAAGATAGTTACTGCACTTAAAAAATAGAGACTTCATTCCTTACTCAGGCAAGAACTCTCATTACAAGTCCCATCAGAAGACACCTTTTGCAGTGTTGTGTAGATTTGAATTCGAGCTCGCCCTAACACCGAGCCTGATGCACACCTGCTGTTATTCTTCAATTACATCTTCAGGGAGATGTGGAAGGGAAAGTTGTAACAGAAAGCATTCCTTGCACATTTCATCAAAAAAATTCTCAGTGATCATATTTGGTTGATTGCTGCCAGGAAGGCAATGAGGAATACTATATTTCCACAGATGTAGATGGTTAACACAATTTGTTTAAACAGACGACCCTGCAGGAGAAAGGGAAGAAAAGCCATAAAAGCATCAGTCTTTTTGTTGGTTTAAACACAGAATCATCCCATCTCATAGTTGTTGTTTAACAAATTGTGACTTACCTCTGCTTCTGCAGACGTGAGTGACTGCAGTATCTGCACTCTGTCATCCTCTATCACTTCAACTGTGAGTGGAAAGAAAAACAAAACTCTGCTTTTAAGAGGAAGAGGGGTTTTCATTCTTGTGTGGCAGAAGTTACTCAGTCACAGGATCAAAGCTAAGACTTACACAACGTGAAATTTGAAAAGCACTTGGAAGCAGTATTTGACATTGTGATCTGTACTAGCAGGCTCACAAGTTAAAAATTGTTCTGAGATGACCTGCAAAACATAACCTCTGGACATTATATTTTGTTTCTGCTGGTAGAGTGACACCAAAACACTAAGTTTTGAGCTGAACAAAACATTTAAAATCTTTTCCTTTCAATTTTCAGAATACTGCAGTAACCACTTCCCAGAAACAGAGAAATGAATCTGAGATGTCAGAACAATGAATGCTCTCACCTTGGCTAATAGAAAAGACTTTTTAATTAAATTAAGTTAAACTTAAAATCCCATGTTTTATAATCATTTCTTCTCCACGTGCCACCTTATGCAGCCTCTTAACAAATCATGTCTCATCTCTGCCTTAGCTACACAGTCATCTCTTAGTGACACCAGCCAGCAAAGCTAAGTATTTCCAATGGAGTTACTACCAGTCTCATCACCAGACATACTGGAGTCAGGATTTTACCCTCGTTCCCCAGTGCACTCAAAACTGCAAGCGTTTGTGCTCAAGTTTCTGATCATTTTGCACTTGCAACAACAGCCACTCAGACCACCAATTTGTCACAATGAAATGCAGGCTAAATCTGCACGACTTAACCTGGACTTTACCTATCCACCTGGGATCAAAATCATGACAAATAGTGATAGATTCTTGAAAAATACTTACACTTTTCAGTCTGCCCCTATGAACTGTGATTTGAGAAATAAGAGCCTGCTACTTTAAGTGACACAAAATCACTTTTCTCTCAATACTTTGGTCTTTAAAACTGATTTGCTCCCATATTAGTTTGTACAGAAGATATGAAACTTATTAAAGAGCATTTCACTTTCGGCTTGAAAGTCAGAGGCCAAAGCACTCTCCCTGAACACACTTTCCTGCTACATTTTTTTGCACAGTTGTCAGCAAGCAAGGCAACAAGAGTTCTGTGGGGTTTGTACCTTTACGGACGAGACAGTAGCTGTGTACTTCCAGAAGAACATCAATACTGACATGCCAAGCTACAAAACCAATCATTGTATAGGTGTCCCATGGGTCTGGTAAGTCAAGTGCTGGTAGATCCATGCCCAAGAACATAGTCACCACTAGCCAGTAAAAACAAGATAGAAGAGACACTAAGAGTGCTGTATGAAGGTAATTAACAAAATGCTCTGAACACCTTTGGCAATGGTTTTCACACAAACTGCCTACAACTGCTTGGGGAAGGAGGCTAAAGATATCCATGCAGCTAAAAGCTTTTTGGTTTTTGGCAGTGTAACAGGGAAGGCAAGAAGAAAAGAAGGTCAAGATAGTTCTCATCCTGACCAGGGCCCTATTACATTCCAGTCATACAAACATTAGTATTTGTGATATTACCAACTAGACCACAGTCACCACAACATTTGTGCTTAAGCTGCTTGTGGAAACTTGTCACTGTTAATGGAATTAAGCCCAGTTTCTGGTTCAGTGAGCTTTCCCTCTCCCATTAAATAACATTGAACCGTGTTACTGTAAGAGCACTATCCTCATTTGTAACTTCCAAGACAAAAAGAAATTACTCAAGGTAAGAACAGGTCCTCATTACAGAGATCCTTCAGATTGGCTTGTAACCTCTTTGGGTTTTTTACCCCCTAAAGCTGTACGTGATGGTCAATTAAAACTCACAGAGATGGCCAACAAGAATCTTCAGAGATGCCTGAACTGGATGTCTATAGATGTTTTAAGTGAGCAATAGTTCAGAGAATGAACCAAATCCTTTAAATCAGTTAAAAGGGAGTTACACCATAACTTCTACTCACCAGCTAGTATTCTAACTGTCGTGCCAGTACTCCAGTGAAACCAGTTAAACAATTGCCTCCTACAAAACAATGACAAGCATTTTATTAATTGCATGAGGGGAGTCAAAGAATATTGTTATCTACTTTAAATATTCTTTTTACATTGAAAAGATATCTTTATAGAAACAGACATTTTTAATTCCTGTAGCTGTAACTTAATAAGGTGAGTTGTGAGTACCTTGGCGCATGATGAGAGGGTCTGAAACCTGCCATCAGGGGCTGAAATATTGTCAGAGCCATCACAGTACAGCCGAGATAGGGGTGAAAGCCTGCTTGCTAAACACAGAACACTTTAATGTCACATCTGTATGACAATACAGGAAAAAAAAACCAAAAAAAGTTGATTGTCTTATTTACACTTGTATTAGTAAATTACAGTGGTGGAACAGCACTGTGTGTAGATTGGCAGGGAACAGGACACAGGAAGCTGCCCTGCAGCTGGATGGAGACGGCTCTCCTTAGCAGCATGAGATGCTAGGAAATCTGCCCAGTGTTTGCCTCTACTTTTTGCTGTACTGAGAAATTCTACCAGCTGAAAAACAGAGAGCAATATGACCGTAGCAGCTATGCTGCAAGCTCTTCGTCATCAATCCTGCATTCTTCGAGAGAGCCACATTTCATAACTCCTCCCAGCACTGGTGTCCCCTCTCACCCTATCCCTAACCTCACCCTTACCTTAAATCTAAAACATTTTATTCCATTTTCCTAGCTCATACTTGTGACCACTTTCTCCCACCTTCAATTCACACTCCCTAGACTCCAGTTTCTGATACCACTTTGCACAGGTGACAGCAACACTTAAGCAATCCCCTCTCAAATTCAAGTTCTCTAAGGAAATGGAAAGACGACTGACTTAGTACATACAGAAACTATGAGTCAGGATTTCATTTGGGAGAAAGAGGAAGGAAAGTGCTGAATTTAATTCAATTGTAGCTTAAGGAGGCAACATGCCTCTTCTGTGTTGCTAGGATTTTAAAGCAGCCCTGCTTACAGGCAACTTTCACAGCAGTTTCCTTCATAATAGTTGTAATACACCAGTCATGTGGATGTCATTCTCATTTGATTGGTCCAACCTTTACGTGAGTGAAACAAAACAGAAGCAAGCACTTACCCGGCTCCAACATCCTCGGTATACAAAAGGCAACACAAAAGAAATGCTTGTAAGCATGACTGTGGTCAACATAAGCATTCGATGCACCTAGAAAAATTTGTTTGCTTTTAGAATCTCTACAGCTTTCTTAACATACCATTAAAATACATGTAATAGATCTGAAGTTAAAGATGTCCTTAGTGCTCTCTTTAGACTCTGCTTTTGCTAGTAAAGTAGGTGAACCAATTTGTAATTGTTCCATTTGATAAGATTAAAGGTCAAAAACACACCAAGTTTTATCTCCTGTTTCTTGGATCTAGTAGGCTTATGGTTCCGTTTACAATAAAGCCAGGAAATACAGTTGGATGTATGGGGAGATTTTGCCCACCTGAAACCACATCTCCTTTCCAAACAGGAATGAATGGCACCAGACAGGTTTGAAGAACCGTGCAACAATAACGCCAATGCTGACTGTAGTAATCCAGGCAACAAACATTAGTGCTCCTGAACAGGGAAACAATTCAAGGTAGACATAAGTAATTTAGCTGCAGAGGAACACAGCTTCAAAAACCCTCTGAACAGTTTAGTCCATCTGCACATGATCAGGTTTTAATCTACTGGCTCAGACTGCAACTTTATACCATGTATTTTGCTAGGGAGCAGAAACATCCATATCTCGGTGTGCCCACACAGCACAACAGAGCAGCTCCAGCTACTGCACATTTCCTATGCACCAGTACAGTCAATATATACTGGTGAGAGGCTGTTCTCTCATCAATACCAACAACATGAAAGGGGACACTTCTTACAACTTGTTTGACAAAGAGCAAGCGATAGATCTCTCAAGAGCCTGCTTCAAAGTCCAATACCATGAGAGAAAAAAAATCTCCTTACTTCCAATGGCTCTGGACCATCAGTTGAGAGGTTTCTCATTTCAAATACAATTAAACCACTAATGTAACTGAGACAAATTAAACCAGAGAGAAAGAGGTAAACAGAAACTTCCTAAGTATAAATGTAAGAGAAAAGGCAGATGCAGATTCATTTTCCTGGGTACAAAGGATTTTAGAATGCTGTTCTTGAAATGAAAAATTATCAGTAACTTCACTCTGTCTTCACAGTCTCAGATCTTGCTAGCCAACCATATTTATAACACTGGTGCCAGAAAAACAAAAGGGAAGTACCTGCTCTGCAATAAGGAAAAAAACTCTCCAGTCCCAGCAAGCCTAGAACTGGAAGACAAAACAAGAAGTTGCAGCTTACCATGAGCCTTGATAAGTCGTGGGGACCGGGAACCTCCAATATCCTGAGGAAGACCTGTGACATTGTACATTCCATTTGTGATCAGAGGCTGACGGTGATGTTTGTGTATTCGTCCACCTAAGCAGTGATATAAAGCGGACTGGACTAAGTGCCTGAAACTTGGAAACCTTAGCAGAGATACTAATTTGCAACTAAGTCATATCTTACATAAATGTTACTAACTCATTTAGAGCTGTTCAAGGAAAAGCATCCTTATGCAAGTCAAGTTTACCTTCACTAGTTTCCCCATCTGCCAGAAAGATGTAGTAACTGGCATCCAGATCAAATCTCCCTTTATAAGCAGGAAGTCGAATGTTCCTTCTGAAAGAACACTGAAGAACACCATCCACAAGCCTCCATGACACATCTTCAAGGGCATTCTGTGAAACAGGAGACATTTAATACCCAGTCTTTTCAGGTTGGCAGAATAATTGTCTTAAAAGTAACCCTGCAAAAGACAGAACTGTCACCAGTGCACAAAGAAAGAATGGCAATGATTGGGGGCAGAGGAAGCAATAAAAATCTCTTGCATACCAACTGAAAAGGCACGAAAGTCAACACGGTAACATAATGGTTAGACTGTGTAACATCATATTTTCCAGGTCATAACGATTCCCCCTTCACTTCCAACCTTTAAACCAAGATATACTGATTGCAACTGCAGCCCTAGTAAAGGGACAGAGTAATAACATGCACAAAGCTCTTCCACAGAGTAATCACTCATCATAGGATTTACTCTTAAAAATTCAAATTTCTACTTCCAAAAGTACCATTTCCTGGGAAGTGAGAGCCCAGTTGTTCTCACCTTAAAGAATTATGGCTCTCTCTTTATTTTTTGTGCAGCTGCTGCACCAAACAGAAGTGGGAAGTAACAGCACGCCATTCATCACTTGAAATCTATATTTGCAGAAGGGTCTCAGTTGTTTTCAAACATACCTCTGAATCCAAAACAGGAGGGCTTCGCCTCTTCAGATAGGCAGTGCTTACATGAACAGCATGGTCCTCATTGATGCACAGATACGCATCGTCACCACCCTGCAGAGTTTAAGAGACAAAAGCATTCATAGCTCAATAAAATCCACTACTGGCAGTCTCCAAAAGCTCTTTGATTTAATATATGCAACAAGACCTAAGACAGTCTTCTCTAGCTGTCAAGCTATTACTTCCCAGCTTTCAAACACTTCAGTACTACAGAGGAACCACACTAAGTTAAACAGATGACACATAGTAAGGCAGATGATGATTTGCACTCCCCCATATCCAGGGTAACAACCACATTATCAGAAGTTTCTTTAATTATTTAGAATTTACTAAATTAACCAGATAAGATGGAGTTGAACGTTGATGTTATTAAAAATCCTCATTAGTTAAAAACTGTTTCTCCTTATAGCTATAAAGACAAAGTATTGTTAAGAACCAAGTGTTCTTGCACTAGGGACATGAACAGCATCTCTTTTGTGCAACATTTTATGGATTAGGCATTTGTCAACAGCATCATCTCTTCACTTGAACACCAATAGAAAAAAAGATCTGTAAACACTTGAAGATGAATAGAGTCACTCCTGTACAAACAACAATGAAATGCAAATGCTTTTCAGAAAGCACAGCAGCTCAGCTTCAGACAGGTGAGGAGTTTTAGGCAGGTAACAAGGAAAGATTGATCTAGGCAGGAATTCCAGTCAGCTACTGTGACAAGTTGAATTCCGCTAAGACAGACATCATCCACAGGGAAACTCTACTGTAAATAGTCGGTCCTGAGCTAAAACTGACTATCCACCTGTAAAAGGCAATCTGTGCTTCAGCACTACAGGAGAGAAGTGACTTTGTGTGATGTAGCAGTGTTTCAGTTTCCCATATGCATGTTTTGCTAGAGTACCATTTGAATTAGGATCACAAAAGCAACTAAAGAAGTACAAAAGGACACTCACCATCCACTGGTCATAGGACAATGCAAATGCTAAATATCCTTCACTTGGACCACTCATTTCAATAAATACTGAATTCTTCTCTCGTTGGAAGGATAGAAAAAAACAGGAAGTACTTTCAGGATCACAGTTTGAAGGGTTCCTAATGCAGAACTTCGAATTTCCACAGCCTGATGCATTAAACTAGACAATTAAGGAAACAAAGAAGTCATAAGCAATGAGACTCCCTTTCTAATCCATTCTACAAGAAGGCATACAAGGAACAGCAAGGAAACACCATCTATGTCTACATACCAATCTCTTGGCCCATCCCCACAACCACCCCAGAACCAGTAGGTAAAATCGATGGGGAGTTGTAAGCTGTATTTTACTCAAGTTGAATTTTCACTTCCAAGACATTATAATAGAATAATTTTGAAAAGAAAACAAAAACTTTAGGGAAACTTCCTTTGGTTTAATTTTTAGAAGAATAATATCAGCTGTAGGACAAGGCAGAAAAGGAAAGACCAGCTCTTTTGTTTCCTTTTTAAAGTAGTAACACTGCTGAAACGCAGTGAGAAAATACATGGATTTATTCTGGATTAAACTGTGTTGCTTGTTTAACTCAGTCAAGAATTAGCAATGGAGGGCAGTTACACAGATGAACTCAGAAGACAAGAGCAAGTCTTTTCTCATCTCTCTTCCCAGATACACATAACATTTTCTGACTATTAAGTTCTAAATGTTCTATCAATCTTCTGACCCATGTGTGGCGTGCCAACAGTCACAAGTTCAGGCAACTCAACTAACACAAAAGGGCAGCTATATTCTTAGTCTCTAATATTTAAGCAATTCATCCATTATCTCTTCCTTTCTGTCAATAGGCTGTTTAAATGTGATTTCATTAAATTCCATTGACCATAAGTATCAAACATAGCATTATTTGGGTTTAGAATTACTTACTGGCTTTGATAAGTGGGAAACGGAGCGTGAAGTTGATATAGCCTCTGATGTTACATCCAAGGGTGGTGTTGGGAATGGTGCCTTTGACTGAGAAACAATAGGACCAGGAATCTTCACCCAAAAAGTCTTGTACTTCTTCACAACCGTGGCTCTTATAAAAACACAACACACACAGAGTCATTGCTATATACACCAATAGCTGATTCTTACTTTAAAAAGGCGAGAAAATTAAAAGCTTCTATAGTTTGTGCAACTTATTTTAAAACCCCCTTTCTTTGTGCAGAACCCTACCATTTGAGAGGTTAAAGGAGGAAAATCTCAGTGGAAAAATAATTGTAAAACATTCTGCTGCATGCTCTACTGGATATAAGAAACATTTATGCCCGTGGCAGATTATAACCTCAGAGGAGAGCTGCATAGCTTTTATCCATTAGTTCCCCAATCACTGATAGTGTAAGACTGTATATATCAGACATGAGAAGCAAGCAATTAACTAGAAATACTAAAGAAATCTATCCCCAAATCCTCTTCTACTCTTTCAGCAAAAAGAACCATTTCCAAGCTTCCCCTAAAGAACAACTGTCTGCATTAAAGTAGATTCTGCAGTGAGCAAGAGGTGTTGCCCTTTCAGGCCATCAGATACTTTTCAGTTGCTGATCAATGTGTGAAGCAGGCAATGGTACAGGCTTACCTTACTTACATTTTAATAAACTAGAATCAGTACCAGATTTACTTACAAAAACTGTACACGTTTTGGGGCATCTCCAGGAGCAATCCAATACACTTTTATGTATTTCTTCTTTGCTTTACTTGTGTGACTGACAGCTGAATTCTGAAAACACACACATCAAGAGTTATGCAGTGGATCCGAAGGAAGGAGATTTCAGCTAACACAATCATCACAGGCTGCAGAAAAATCATGATCAAATCGTATGAAGTACACCACTGAGACTTCTACATACCAACAAATGTTAAGGCTAAAAGAACAACTAGGGGTCTTTCAATCCAGAAGACGGAGGTCCCTGCAACATTTAGCAGAAATGGTGGGATAACACTCCATTGCTTTGATATTAAGGTAACGAACGCTCCATTTTTCAACAGTGAGAGCATGAAGGGACAGTGCAATGACTGTACAGAGAGAACAGAACTAGTATTCCAGAGGAGAAAAGCCAAATATAGTCTTTCATACATAGCCAAAAAGACAGGCGGTTGCACAACATAAAAAGATCAAACACAGCACAGAACTAAGTCCTCCAAGCACAGAGGGCACAACCCCGACATCTCCCTGGCTTTAGAGCACTGATAAATGCACTAATTGGATGCCCCTGGGGGCAGGTGGTAGAAGTGAAGAGATATAAATGCATCAGGCAGATTGAGAACTTTGTTCACATCAGTTCAGATGCTATGGTACATGTTCACAAAGTTCAAGTGGGCTGGTGAAACATTAGTCAGAGATCACAACTCTTGCAGGAGGCTGAATAAACGTTACCTAATCTGTTACTAAGAATGCTCCATTAACAGTAACAGACAGAGCAATGCTAAAGATAATAGCCTATTTTAGTGTTTGTTTGCCACAGTAAATGCCCTAAACTTTCCTAGCTGCAAGACGTCTTCTGACTTTAACAAGCATGAAAATGCTCCTCTTCAAAGCAAATAGAGCATATCCTCCTCTTTTGAATTAGAATAACCAGGAATACACTATATTTATTGTGCACAAGTAAAAATTATGTTACAAATGCTGCATCTTTCTGGAGTAGTCAATAGCCTTCTAGCATCGGGACAGTTTAAACTTCTCATTAGAATAGTTGCAGAGAGCCATGCATCTAGCCTGCAGGTTGGACCAGTTTCCAGAGAGACTTGTTGAGCTTAAATATTAACAAAGCCAAGCTCTGTCCCATTACAGACATGGTCTGTGAAACACCTCAGTGCCTGATGTTCCATTTTAAGACAACAGACTATACCTTGGTACGGCCACATGTCAGAAGCTGAGAAAGTCTCCGGTCAACTAACATGAATGAACCAACTGCAGGGTTATCCAGGTGTTCTGCATCACGGGCTTGTATGAAAAAGCCCTCAAAATCAGGTCCAGATAGATGAACTGAAGAAGAAAAATAAAAGGAAGCTGAAATATTCTCCAGAGGAAGAAATCTTTCAACAATAACCATCAGAAGCTCATTTTACAAGTACTGAATTACTGCCAAACGGATCACCTGAAGAAGAGTCAACTGCTTAGATACGTCTGGTATAGCTGAGTAAAGACATGCTACAACACAAACAAACAGCATAATAATCAGCTATAATCAGCTGTGATACCTTCTATGTTGTCCCCTGGTTTAAATTCAGTTACATTCACTGTAATGGTGTGCTCAGGTGACGGCCGTGGAGAGCCACCGTGACAGGGAATCATGCTACTGCAGGCACTTCTTACTCTTCCATTTGGGTAGCCATCCACAGATGCACAGAAGCAAATAAACATCCAAACAGCACAAGCGAGGCCGGGCGGCTCCATCTGTATAAAGCAAGAGTTACAGGCAACTAAATAAAATAAACATTTACATTACAGGTCACCACTGATCTTTAGGCGAGTCAATTGAATGCTAAAATTAAAGAAGCTAAAGCAAGAGCCCACAGGAGAAGATATCATTGCCCAGCTGCTCAAAGTAACACATGCTTGTGATAAGGGACAGACTTTGCAAGAATGCTCAGATATCATGGTTCAGGCCATCAGGAGTACAGACAGATGGATCTCTGCATCCAGGGGGTGGATTATTTCTCTCAGTGCATTTTGGCATCACTTTCAAAATTTCTTCTGCTTACAGTTATCCCATGCTCTTAAAAAAAAAACAAATCCAAATCCCTTTAACATCTGTCCAGGACAGACAGATCTTAAAGCATGTTTTATTGATGCATAAAGGTCCAAGCTACCGAGGAACTACACAGCTAGTATCAAGCCCACTCTTTTATTAATCATAGCTCCAAATTATGCATCATTACAGACTGCCTCATGTTTCCACAACTCGTGTCTGTGGCTTCACAGATGACAAATAATTCCCAAGTAACATGTTCTTCTTTCTGTAGGGAAAATAAAGTTGCCAAATGAAAGAAATAGATTTTACACATGCATAAGAGTAGGAACTGGGTATTAAGATTTAGCCAAAGAAACGTGTATCCTTTTTGTAGACAAGCACAAGACTTCTCCGTTGAACTCTTCCTTTTGGATACTGGACCTCCAGATAATCAGTGAAACAATATTATTGCTTGTCATCCTCTCATTAAAGGAACAGTGTGTACAGAAAATCTATGGAATAATAGGACTGAAGAGCCCAAGGAAGTTATATGAGCCCCTAACCCCACCACTCACCATGTAATGTTTTGCTCCACCACAATACTGTTTTCAAAAGAGCTGTGGTATTTTTTCTGTTACTCAGCAGCATGCAGGGTTTACAGCTCTATGGGTGGTTACAGAACATCTTAGCTCAGAAGAAGCATTTGCATGTCCAAAAGGCCAGGAGACCAGAGATAAACTTCCTTACAACCCTCAGGCACAAGAAGCGAGTTATCAGCCCTAATGGAACATACACCAGGCAAGTAAGTTTGCCTTCTGGAAGAGTTATGCCTACTTTGCACCAAGTGATAAAAGGAATCACATTATGAAATTCCCTGCCAGCATGCATGGACAGGAAGATAAGAAAGGCCCAGAGCCAGTTCAGACTGAACTCTGATACCTAAAAAGCAGTCAAATGGAGACAAGGCATGTCCTTACTCTCACACATTGCCACCACGATTAACTTTTCCAAATATCTCATACATACAGTGCTAAAAATCCATGAGATCCAGGACAACCCTACATTTGTACTTCAACATACGAGCTCCTTTTCAGCTTTACAACAGTAAATAGAAGAAAAGCAGAAGGCTGAACAGTTCCATTTCGTAAACTAGAAAAAACAACAACACTCCGCTCCTCCTCCCCAATACTCAAGATAACACGATGATAAAATCTTTAACTTCTAGTTAAAATGAGCCTTTCTTTCTAGTTCCAATACTTCTCCAAACTGCCACAAATTTAGATTAACGTGATTGCATTTCTAAGTTAAAGAAGCCTATACATAGGAAGCTAAAAAACTAAGGTTCAGTACAATGGTAGCACTAATAAAGCAGCTTTTATATGTACCAGTGGAATGTTCAACACAAGTTGCTGTTAGAAGAGATAACGCTGCCTACCACAGAAGAAGAGCAGGTTAGTATGCTAATTTAAAGGGAGCAGAGGATGTGGTAGAGATTTAAAATCAAGCGAGAAGAATTGTTCATTAGTCTCAACTGACCCAAAATCTGGCAGAAGAAAAAGACAAAGCAGCAGAGCTGAAAAGGATGAAAAAGGCCAAAATCTGTATGGAAGAGCAATTTTTAAAAACTCCTTTTCTTTTAAAGGGTGCTAACTGTAGAAGAGCAATCTCCTCTATGCATGGCCAACAGGGAAGGCTGGATCCTACGAAGAACAGTCATTTCCATATTAAAAGTTCACCTTCCTAAACGACACGTACTCTGTTACCTTGAGAAGCCCATTTCTGCCTTTAACCTGAAAATACTTCACAGCACTCCACATTCTCCCCTTACACAGTGAGAGAGGCAGGGCAAAGATGGGAAGCACTCTTATAATGCAAATCATTCCGTGGTTAAAAAGTCGTTTTGTACTTTTAGGAAAATATCTCCTGAAGTTATACTGTAGATAAAACAGTACAACGGGACAATATTCTAGAGAAGTCAAGCTTTAAGAAGTTACCCTTAATTTTAGATTGAATAACTCTGGTCTTTAACTCAAAACCATAGCAAACCCCTTTTTGTAACACAGTAGAACCGTGTACGTAGAATCTCCTTCCTCCATCCTGCCTGCGTGCCAGCTGCACACCATGTGGTAGCACACACCAGTGAATGCCCCAGCCAAGGTTAGGAGGATGCACTACTGAGCATGCTAGCTCCAGAGTCACAACACAATCATGTTGACCTTACTTAGTCTTGGACTAAACACAGACTTTTGCCTTTAACTAAAACTAGTTTCAGAGAGGAAGTGGAGATGAGAGGAGAGGCAAAGCAAACACATTGCCAATTCAAAGGTACTAAAACTATCATAGATAGAATTTTTATCCTGAGCAACGTCAGATAAGGAAAAGCAGAAAAGAGCCGTCTGAAGGCAAAGGGGCTGCATTAACAGATGGTGTTTGTACCATGTCTCTTTAGAAACACATCCTTACAAAGCAAAAGCTGACGGCCTTGCTGTCCAAGGGTCACCTTCCCTCTGAGCTCAGAAAAGAGCTTGGATTAACTTCTGCTCATTTAAATGTAGTTATATAGCAACAGCTGGATTGAGCAAGGGCAGGGGAAAAAAAAAAGTAGTGTTCACAGTCACTATATGTTATTTCTAGGATTCAAACACATATCCCCACGCCCATAACTCACCGTAGATGACAGAACGCACCCTTGGGCTTCTTGGTCTTTCTGCTGACACATTCAAAGAGAACTTCCAGGCTTGTATGTTTCAAAACTAATTTTTGTCACAGTTGAAGTGCAGGTACTTACCTTAGAGCCCAGCCTTCTCTTACAGAGACCAAGCCTGAGTAAAATTGCCATTGGCTTTCTACTTAGACAACTTACAGTACACTGTAAACACTTGTTTGACTTGTACCCAACAGTATTAACTTTTATCAGATGCAGGATCAGAGGAAGTGTGTCTGAAAGAAGAAACAGTACACCCACAAAAAAAAAAGGAAACCTTCCTGCGAGCACACTTCAGTTCAGGCACACATTTTATACAGCTTCCCAAGCTAAGGCCTTAAGACCCTGCACTTCAGCTGAAAGGCTGACGGAGCTCTGACTCTGCAGCTGCCTTTGCTTTCTCAGTCGGGCACTTCCACAGAACTCTGAGAGTTTCATATTAAGTAATTATTTTAATTCACAAGTTGATACAAATTTGCAGGATGCTTCTGAAGCTTGTTATGCCTCTACTCCCTAACAAAGAGACATTTCCTTTTAGAAGAGGGATAAGCACCCTTACCAAGGAATATGGTAAGTTTGTCCTTTTTTCCATAAATCCCACCAAGAGTGAACAAGAGGCAACAATTATGCCCTGTTCAGCTGTTTATTTCACTTTCTGTTGGGCAACTGCTCTGCATATAATGTTTAAGGCCCCCAAACTCTTTATCTGCATGAAGAGCCCAAAGTTACACTCTGGCCCTACACTTCGTTTGCTTAGCCCCAAAAAGCAAATGCAACGACAGGAGCAGCACACAGTTACCATACAGCCATCTCCTAGGCACACTAATGAAGAAACAAGACACAAGACAAACACGGTTGGTGTCCCTTCAAGATAAAAGAAGTCATAGTTTACCTTTACTCATCCAGGCAAGCAGACTTAAGAGTTTTCTCTACAGCAATTCAGAGATGCCCGCATGAAAGCCAGCAGCTACAACGTTCTTTTAAACCTTCACCAGATTTTACTTCGGTTCGTGGCTAGTGAGATGTTCTACTCAGCATAGATAGTTTTCAAAAAGCTTACGCTATCCACACTTTGAGCACTCACTAACGTGAGTTTAAGCAAAGCGCTCCGGAGCCACAGCAGCCTCTCGCCTAAGACGGTCCCGGCAGCCGTGCGCTCTTCTCTCCGGCTCCCGGCCCGCGGGAGAGGGCGGTGGGAAAGCGGCAGGCAGAGCGGCTGAGCCCGGCACACCCCTTCCTCTGCTCCAGCCTCTCTGCGGTCCCCGGAGCTTCTCCGGCCGCGGCGCCGGCTGCTGCTCGGTGTCCTACCGCGGGGCGCCCGAGGGGGTGGCGGCGATGAGCCGCGGCGGCCGGGCGGGCTCTCAGCACAGGGCTCGGGGCGGGGCGGGGCGTGCCGTGCCGAGCCGAGCCGAGCCGTGCCGCTCCGGGCCGTGCCGCTCCGGGCCGTG